>JAHZMX010004034.1:0-10888 GCA_027743895.1 Seira musarum
ACTCAAAAAGAAATCAAATTGAATATATGAGATGGAGATGTACGGTTGACGGAACACCAAAGCTGAAGAATGTCATATTCATAGCGAAATGGCATACCGAAATAAAAATATGTATTCTATAATGTAGAAATGCTTTGAAAAAAGCTAATAAACTGGAATATATAGTCCTGGAACAGTGAAGAATATATATAAAGCAGCAGCAGGACCCTTCTCGCGTAAGGTTTTTTTGTCCAAATGGAGTTACTTCTATCCAGAATAAGATTTCGTGTTCATTTCGGCGTTCAAGTGAGCAAGAGAGAAAGAAGTATTCTTGTACTTCACTCACGTATATATTATTTCGTATGTATAGTAGTAGTCATTCATAGTCAGATGAAATTTGATGATTTGCACATCATTCCACACTTATTCTTCCTTTGCCTCGGCGTTGTGTTCGTTTTTCTAAAAGATGCAGAATGTTTTTGATGGTGGCTTGGCATAAATGTAGGTATATAACAGTTTTCTTTGCAGTGTTAGAGGGTCTCTATTGCATAACGTTATCTCTCCAACATAAAAAGGAACTATTTATGCGTAAGCATGCCTTTTTATAATGCCTGTTTGGTATGCATGCATGATGCCTTCTTCTTCTCTTGCTGGCTACGGTTACGCCGCACACTACAACTCGTTCTCACATTCCAAATAAAAATATGAAGGGGCTCGTGAAAAATATAGTTTTCCAACTTGCATTTATTTTATCTTTTCTCTCCTATTAAAAGAAATTTGGGATGTACACTTTCCCACTCTGAAATGCAATATTACACTTTTTGAAAAAAAAAAATAGAATATCGGGAAGCGAGGTCCCTGGAAAGAAAAGCCAGCGTTATATGGTTCGCCGCAGTCGGTACTCACTATCTATCTGCACATCCACTCCATTCCAATTTCCATCTCTACTTTCTCTTTTCGCTTCCTTACCCATTTTTTATTCAAGTAAAAATCTCTTTATGCGACTCCTACGACTTTCTAGTGAGAGAAAGCATCCAAAATTTTCAATTCAATTGCAGACGTTGAGGTGTTGGAATTCACATCAATATACAGTCTGTCTTCATCTTCTCATTCTCGTCTCATGGTATGGCACAAGGAAAAAAGTAGAGGAACGCTTGTGTACAGACTTTGGTTTGGTTTTTTAGCACTTTTAGGTCTACTCATGGACCCATAGAAAATCTATATTGAAGGAACTATTAATGTTTTAGGTCGAACTGAACTGTAAGGAATTGGTTTGAGTGGGGAATTTCTCTATTCTTGTTTTTCTTTGTGCCATTTTTGGCTCAGCTGGAGAGTTGGAATTCCGTCAAGAATTGTCTCCCTCTGCCATTTTTCTACTTGTTTGAATATTCTCTACTGTGTATGGCTGGAAAAGGAGAAAAAAAAGGTTTTGGGATGAGATAATATTATTATGTTCGTTCATGAGTTTGCAGGAATTTATCTCTTTCTCATTTTCCCTTTTATGTGTTATTCCTTTCTCCATATCATGGTTCAATTGGAAATGTAGGTGAAGGAAAAGAAACGTAAAAAATGTTACTTTCATTTGTTATTTAGGTTAACAGTCCTTTGTAAATTGTGCTTCCTTTGGATTAAAAGTGTACATCAATTGGTATTGAACACATGTAAACGACCATGGATTAAGTCATGATCCAAACGTATTGTTTTTCTTTTTACATCTCAATAAGATCTGCTAACTGAAGCTGAACATGTTTCAGTTTCAGTTTGGTCAAAGCCATAAATTTTCGTATCGCAATCCACCACTGCTCTCATTTAATTAAAAAATTTCCAGTGCCAAACTTGTAAAATATTGATGTGAAATTCAGAGCACGAATTGAAATCTTCTTCTTACTACTAAAGTAAGTAAACAAAACATTTACGTCGCATCGCTGAACTGAATTCGCGAAGCATGTACAAGGTGGAAATTGTGGAATTCAGGTCATTGAAACAATTTTCGCTTCACATACCTTCTGCTTTACGTGAGCATAAATGGTGTACAAAAAATTTAAGAAAAAAAAACTTTCATTCGCGTCTTTTCTAGTACATTTATGCCTCATCCAAAAAGTACATTTTGGATAATAGAAAACCATAATAGAATAAAGAAGGATAAACAAAGAAGTTTTAAATTGGATCATGAGATCATGTTCAATGCAAACAAAGGATATTTGTTTGAGTAGGAAGCAGTTTTTTGTTATACCATCAACCTCTCACACCTCAACTGAGACTTGGTCACTACCAAAAAAAAATGTATGTACTTACCCAACACATACCCACTAACATTGTTTTCTCCAAAGAAAAGGGGCCACATTGACCTGGAAAAGTAAAACATCTTTCCTCCATTTGCACTTTTTTCTCGTTTCAAAGGAATGTTTTCTTTTATCCCGCAATGCCATCATTTTCTCAAGTGAGTGTGCCGTTTTATAAGCTCATGTGGATAGTTGCAATACCTCCACACAAAGCTTGAGCTGTCGTCTAAAAAATATCTATACATATATAGCATTTGAAAAATAGCTTTTCAAAAAGACAGATGAATAAGCACCAGAAAAAAAGTGCGACGAAAGAAGGAGAGAAACCTAAATGGAAAAATTCGATTTAAAGAATTTTCAAGCATCATAAAACCCGCGTTGGTAATCTTCGTCCCATTCCCAGGACATTTTTCCCTTATCGCAACATACCTAAATATCCCGGGATAGTTTCTTGGCATCACAATTTAATTCCTATCTGGATAACATGAAAATTGCTACAATGTATCCTTCTCGAGTTGTCACTGTGTCTTCGCAAAAAGTATTCTGTCCCTCTTATTGAATTTACTATTGAAGTGATGATGATGTAGTACTTGCGTACGAACTCAACACAAACCTACATTTCTTTTTTGGGTAATAAATAAAATATAAAAATCGACACGTGTCACTTCATCCACCACCTTCCAAGTTGCGACTTCAAGAAAGAATGTAAATCGAACACAATTTGTTGAGAGAACGACAAGCTTTTTACATTTAAAATATATAGAGCTAAGCCAGCAGTTTACTTCAATCTACTTTAATGTATAAATGTTCCCATTCCCCCAAATAATACAACTCCCTTGTTTTTACCACCAATTTGAAAGAAAAGTGGAAAGCTGGCATAGGACGGGTCACGACATGGCAGTCCATCCAAGGAAGAGTAATATCCCAGTTTAGTGGGAAACAAAAAGTGATGTGATGATATTATGAGAATTTAAGTGGCCATACAGACAGAGTGAGTGAAAGGATGAGTTTTATCCCATGCCTTCTAAAATGCAGTTAAATGAATGAATGAGCACATTTCCCATTAACGTTTTCCATGCTCTTCTTTTCCCATCAAGAAAGCTGCTGATGGATAAGGAATGGTGATGATGTTGATGATGACGGTGATGAGCATGGGATGGGAATATTAGCAAGACGGGGGAGTTAATGCAATACAACCATTTCTTGAATAATCTATTCCAAGTAGAGTTGAATGCTGTGTAGAGTGCCAAAACAGTTTGCTCTGTTCATGAACCGCCTTTCTACATCGCAAATGCGATATTCATACTTTCTCACATATTCATGGAGAAACGATGATGTCTCTGCATGGGAAAATCAGCCACTCAACTTTCAACTCATTTCACTAGATACCTATTACCCACATAGTCCAAAAATCTAGACAATATACACACTGCAATGAAAAATTATATAAAAAATACTCTAGAGTAGTTATCGTTAGTTATCTATTCTGTAAGGTACATTGCATTAGTGAATATCAGTTTGTAAGAAAATTGGAATAAAAAAATAGTGTATCCTCCTAATTTTATCGCTATAACTTTCGATGCTTATTTCATCTTCATTCGTGTCTCTTTATTTGGGAGGACGTAAGGATTGTATGTGCTTTTATTTTTCTGCTCTTGAGCCTAACAAGTTTCCTTTTTATTTTGGCTTGAACATGCTTTCTTTTTGCAGCGGAAAGTTGGCGAGAGCATGCCTTTCACTAATCTCTGCTACAATTCCTTGACTTTTTTCTTCTTCTTTCTCCGTTTGTGTTGTAGGATACGAATGTGATAGAACTACCGGATGTAAGCCGAGTAAGCCCCGTCGGATTTTCAACGGTTGTAAGCCTACCTACGTCCGGGCAAAACGGATCCGCCGTTCGAATTAACGGTGGAACTCTCATTGAACAAGACTCTTTAAGCTCCAACAGCAAAGAAGAGAACGGGAACGGTGGAGTCAACGACTCAAGAGGTTAGAATTTCTAGATTTTCTTTCTCAAGATTTTATGTGGAAAGGACTGCACCAGGTTTACATTTTTTCCTCCCTTTCTCTTTTCCTCTCTCTTTCTCTCTTAGAAATTCGGAAAAGAAGTGTTCTATTTTCAAGAAAAAAAAGTTCATATAACAGGAAGAGGTATACAACTAACACTGTTTCTTCTAATCATCCCGGAGATAAAATGTGATAATAGTCTTATAAGCTTTGAGCGAGATAGGAGTTTTATATCCTATCATTTCTCCCTCTTTTCAAGATTTGTACTAGAAAAATTTCTTCAAGTACGCATTTTATATCTTTTTAATCCGGCTATTTTCTGGTATTAGGCATGTGGCTGGAAAAGTGAAATCAGTGCCTTTCTAGGTCCACGACTCCAATCATTTTCTCCAACCCTTTCCTGCCTTTGTATCCCTATTTTTTAAAATTTGTATGAGCAAAGGATGACACAGAAAGGTAAAAACTATAGATTTTCTATCTTCTTTCATCTCTACCCAAACTATCTTTTGTTTCTATACGGAAGAGCTAACGTGTAAGCCTTGCATTTTATAATCCAAAAAAAGGAACTTGCTACAGAAGATCGATACTCTCGCACTTCCATTCCGTCTAGTCATATGTTGCGAGATAAAAAAATGGAGAGATTTTTATTTCATCCAAATCATGCTAATCCTTTTTCCATCGAACTCATAAATCTTTCATGCCATAATACAACTTGGTGATTAGTGACGTGTGTGTGCGTACACTCATAAAATACTTTGCTGTCCAATCCAAACGAGTACGAGTACGGTCAATTCAATTCAAGTAGGGGTTTTTCATATGACCACATTTACGTTCGGTTATGTCAAATCCATATCTTCGCGTAATGGTACTTAATCATTTCGTCAGTCAGTCGAGTCGGCCCATTCACATCGAATCTCTGAAACACTTTTAGCCACAAAGTCATTGCCCTTTTTGTTTCATTTTTATTGCGTAATTCCTAATGTATTAATATTTGCAGTTAGTTGGGGTATTAATAGTGGTACTATCAAATTAATAATCTCTTGGATGGTTATAGATGATAGTACCAGCAGAAAAAGTTGCCAAACAGACAAAATTAGTATTTTATGACGATACGATTTCTTGGACTTGGACCAGACCGAACTGTGGAAAGAATTGTTTTTGCATTTCGCTTGCAGACGCAATTTCTCAATAAAAGGATAATTGCTCATTGAGATGACAGACTAAAAGTTCTTATTAGAGTTAGTGCCACAGTAAGGAAGAGAGCCACAACAACAAAAAATTATAATGGCTCCAGAAACGTATTAAATGAGCTAATATTACAACTCGACAATTTTTTTTCTTTGCCGAGAGCGAAAGAGAAAGTGTCTGTGTTTGAAGGTTTTCTTACAAACTCATTCACTTCGTTGCCCTACATACTTACACCAGTTATTTTGACTATAGAGAAAAAAATTTGGTCACCGAGCCATACGAAAAAGAAATGCTGAAGGAGAAAATGTTTCCACAATTTACAGTCATATGCACACACTTTCTAGCTTTGTTCCAGTAATAGCTTTTCTGATGTGAAAAATAACTAGTTGACCGAAAGGAACATGCCATACCTAAAACGTCTATATTACAGATCCACAAAAAATTTATTCTTTCAGAGAAAAATCTGCGGGGTTTTTTCTTCTCTAATTCTCCACAAAAAATACCGCAATTTCTTCAAGACATCCAAAAACTTGGTCTTTCTAAAACTCTCTCAGAGAACAACTCGTGCATGATATATTTTTTTCAGCACGCCAAGCAAAAAAAAACTCTTCTCTCTCTCTCTCCAGGATAAAATGTAGGTGGACTTGGGAAAAGTCGGTAACCATTAAAAAGAAGAAAATCATGCGGGATCTGATTGCAAGATCCTGTATATTTAGGTTATCATCATCATTATCCGGAATCCGGGAAGATTTATTGGTGGACTAGTTTTATTTTTCCTTCCGAGTTTCATTTCATTAATAAATGGGAAAGTGACTGAAAAACTACGCTGTAATGATTTGTACTCGAGAGTGATTCAAGAGTTTCCCTCTTGATCACAAGTCTGAAAAATTGTGTGCCAAAATATCTTTATTCTCCACACACTCACCAACCACAAGCATCATTCGTCTGTGCAGAGTAGGGAGTATAGTATAGTTGTTGTAAGCCGCATTGCCAGTGCCATTAATTTTAGGCGAGGAGAAGATGCATAGGTATTTCGCGGGGATGTGAATAAAGGCAATATTTTTTTTGGTGTGGAGATGGAGATGCTTCATCATCACCCTACTTCCCACCACTAGACCACACCACACGCCCTCACTTTCAAAAAGTTGAGAATTGATAAAATGTTCTCCAGAAAGTGAGATTGACATGATAACATTGACTGTGCGTGAATGAGTGGTTGCAAAGTTTTTCTTGAGTGGCAATGAGTCAACTCTCACTTCCTAATAAAGATCCTGATTTCGATATGTATACCTAAATTCATAGGTAAATAAACTGGCTCTTGTCAAGAATTTTTTCCGCTTACCCAGCTTGTTAGCAAATATGGTATAGAAATGGTGAAAATTAGGGGAACAGGAACTCTCGACATTTTTATTGTACATCTGTCATATGGAAGGATAGATAGTAAACTCCATTTTCGTTCGAAAAAAAGTATATTCCTCTGAAGAGGGAAGAGGTGGGGGAACTTGTTCAAATAAATAAATAGATTGCAACACATATTTCCCTACCTTTTATATAACATCATCGTCATCATTCAATAGAAATAGGGTCATTCAATAGAAGACAAACGGTGTGTCAGCACGGTATACCTACCTTATTCATTGTTTGATGACGATGTCTGTTGGGCATTTGAGTGAAAGTTGTAGCTTTTGTACAACTTTCTCTGTTTGGTTTTCTCCACCCATCCGCACTCCACTTGAAGCTTGTGTAAACTTTTCGCATCTGCCAATTATTAACAGAGTCGTGAAGAGAGAAAGGAAAAAAAAGAGGAAATTCGTAGTTTCGTTTTCGAGAAGGGTTATGTCAGTAACGACAAACGGACGGTTTGGTTTTTGTTGGAAGGTACAAAGGTACCCGGAATGAAATGTAGGGCTTCTTGCCAAACACAACTTTTTCTGTAGATACATTCAATAAAATATTCTCTTTGCAGTAGAGTAAAGGAGCAAGAAACTGCTTAGTAGACTGATTTAATGTGTGCGTGTTTCTATTACCTATGCCCATCTTTTGTACGACTTAAGTAATCACACAGGAAGGACCAGAGAGATTCATTCTAAGCGCAGCACATAAGGTGCGTCACAAAAATATGAGGGCAAGACAAAGTGTAGAATAACAGGATTTTAAATTACACGATTAACTTAACTTTGATGGTAACTAGTTTCTCGATGAAGTCACTCCATTATTACATCGTTTCTGGGTCAATCAAATATTTATCGATACAGAAATGCCAGTTTTTTAGAAATCTAATGTTGCAAAAATATGAGGGCAATTTGCATGCATCATTTAAAGTCAAAGAATTTTTNAAGAGAGTTTACGAAAATCGCGTATTTTACTTGCCCTCATATTATTGTGACGGGGCTTAAATGAATTAAGTAGGTACTCAACGAGCTAAGTAGTTCTTAGTTTCAAGGGAAGGTCCGCTCTAACTGCTTTAGTTTTAGTTTGATGTTTTAAGACGCATCAAATCATAAAATGTTCTAATGGAGTGTTACATAAATTTTAGAATTTCAAGAGGCTGTCAACAATAAAAATTTAAAAAGTCCAAAAAGAAGAAGCTAAACTAAAATTACTGTTCACTTCCGCAAGTGCAAGATAAAGAGAGCTCAACAAAGTGAAATGAAAATCCTCTTGAAAACATGTTGAGTGTTCTTGAGCCAAGTCCAATGATTTCACCAAAGGTGTACAAGAGAGGAATTACTGTTGCTGATGCTGGTATTCTTGATAATTTGGTGAAGGGAATTATATTGAAAATGTATTAGGTACAAAATCATCATGCACTTAGGTAAATAGAGTTTGGTGAATTGAGTTTTAGAGAGGGAGAGAAAAGGATAAAATGACAGCATCTTGAGGCATTGCCAAAATTTCTCATAAAATTCAAGAACAATTCCCTTCTACCAATTGGTTTATACGTTGGAAGGAAATATACGGCAGTCCTGAAAAACTGTTGTTTAGCAAATCTGAAGAACGGTGAAATGTGCTTACTTACGGTCTAATTATTGTAATTAATAATAAGCCTTTTGTAAGCTTCTTCCTCTCTTCCTGTGACTGACAAACGAGTTTGAGTTGTCGGAATTGGTCTGAAAGTAACGTAGTATCTAAACATAAGTACAAGTATATACCAAACTGATTTCTCTTGGAGTATAAATTAGTTACTAGTTCGGAAATACTAATTATAGAGTGAAATGAGAGCAACTAATTGAATAAAAAAGTTTTTCAAGCAAAAACTATATTTTGTATGTTTCAGGTGTCGATCTAAAAATGAGGCATTGGTGCTTTGTCTGTTGCGTACTCCTGCTCGCCGCCATTGTTGGGGTGGGTGT
Organism: Seira musarum; assembly: GCA_027743895.1. Classification (NCBI taxonomy): domain Eukaryota; kingdom Metazoa; phylum Arthropoda; class Collembola; order Entomobryomorpha; family Entomobryidae; genus Seira; species Seira musarum. The sequence goes on from JAHZMX010004034.1 coordinate 8,810, forward strand.
TGGAGTTCCCCTTGCCATTATGGAGGATTTCATTGCGTCGCCACAAGAGAGGCTCACAGCAGTGCAGAAAATCCTCAGAGAAGTTCCCCTGATTGATGGGTAAGTAAACAGCTTTGCATGCATATACTTATAAGGAACCCAACATAATTCATTAAGCAAACTGTATTAGCGTTGTGAAAACTTTTAATTAAATGGTAGAATTTAGAAAGTCACTTTGAGATTTCCTTTACGCAAAATGAAAGGAATGAATGACATGCTATAGAAATTGTAATGTCAGCTCAGCATGGGGATAGCTTGCTTTGGCTTAAAGAAAGCATTTTATCATCATTATTGGTGAATGGTAGCATCCATTATATGTTTGCCCTACTGCCGTGCTTTACTCATTGCAAAAGATGAATTGTTTGTAGTTCGAGAAAAAAAACTAAATGTATCTTTCTCAGTAATTTTTTCCAATTTTGTATTCGTCCCATTGCACGCAAGTAGTTTACTGAGAATATGTGGTAACGTCATTGTAAATAGAAGCACATGCTCAAAGACTCAAAGATCACATTGGTCCTCTTCCTTTACAAAGACAAAGACATGCAATATTCATAAGCATTAGTAAAACAAAGTTTTTCCATCATCTCAAAGCAAGCTGCTTTCCTGTTGGGAGTTCTCCGTTTTTTTGCTTTTTGGCTCATTTCATGTTAACCAGTTTTGGTGAAGAAGAAATTTCTTACTTTTGTTGTACTCTACTTTTTTTGTCATTTGAGTTTTTTAAAAGATTTTTTCTTCTTCAAAAAGTAATGTCATGTGCAAGCTATGTTTATTTCCATACTTTATACATACAAACATTTTGGAGTCGCCTCGATTTCACAAGCCACCATACTTAAATATGTACCGCTTACATTAACCTTTAAAGGAACATTTTTAGTAGAACAAGAGCACATGCATGCATGCCTTTCCCCAGCCATATTGAGATGAGATCTTCAAAGGAAGAGATTCAAAGAAAGCAGTTTTCGCATTCATTGTAACTTATTTGTGCGTACATGCAACTAACTCTATCTATGTGTGTCTCTTTCTCCCAAACAGCGCTTTTGTCGGAGTAATTGCACACTCTGAGTTGTTACCCAAGGGAAATCATGTGTTTCAACAGAACTCGAATAACTAGCAATTTAATTTCAAATACATACAGAAAATAGTATCATACAAACTGAACAACATGTGTTTTTACAAAGGAGATAATAATGTCTTAAAGTAATGCATTTCTTTGTTATTTTTCCGCTTAAGTAGCTTCCAAGCTTTTAAAAAAGTAGTTCTTTTTATGTAGTTCAAGTGAATCAACCAAGAAAATAGAAAGCACCATATTTTTACTTTCCCTTTCAAACTTGACTTTTGTGTTGTGTATCGTATCTTTGTTGCATGGGGCATACTATGACAAATAGCGACACCCTTTTCTCGGGTGATTACTCATTCATAAACGTAAAAGTTGCGGTGGTGTATAGTGTATCTTATGGAACACTGTAAATAAGGTATAAAGATGTGCAAATAAATCGTGGGTGTTTTTCCACGTTTGTTTACATTAAAAATGGCTTTGATTTTGAGAGTTGGCTAGAGAATGTTTTTTGCTTTGATGAGTTGCTCAAGCACTCTGGTTTATTAAAACCGCTTGCAGATATTTATTCGCTTAAAATAGATTTGTTTACTCTATTTTATTTGCAAAGTAAAATTTTGCTCGATACAATGATTGTTGAATCAAATAATGTATTTAGCATGTAAGTATGCTAGCAAATATACTTCAATTTGATAAAATGGGTTTTCTACTTGGTACTCCAGCTATAGTGCAGGGTCAAAAGGAATTGACCGTAGGAGGCACAAGATTTGAGATTACTAGTTAGTGTTAGAAATACGGAAAGCTCCAGACTAAAGTATTTACCAGTGATTCATTTTAAAAAGCCCAGCGAGGATCCATTTTGTTCTTTAAGTCCAATCTATACTTGTGCTTGGCTGGTTGCTTGGATGCAAAGGAAGCTATGTGTAGACGCTTCCTTGCTGAAGAAAGCTCTTTCTTGAGAAAGCAAACCTTCCTTAAGCAAGGTT
>JAHZMX010004035.1:0-14941 GCA_027743895.1 Seira musarum
CACACATTTTCTTTCAAGGCTAGCCCTCGGTGGATTAACTCATTCAAAAATAAACATGGAATATCCAGCAGAAAAGTTACCAAGTTGGTATCAAAGAGAGAAATACTATCAATGGACGCAATTTTGGATTCAGCGAAGCAGTTTCAATCCGAATTTAAAGCTGCATCTCAAAGTTATCTTCCTCATCTTGTCCTCAACACGGATCAGGTTGGATTTTCGTATGAACTAACTGGAAATCGTACATTATCACACAAAGGAGAAAAGCTCACGCTTGGTTTAGCCAAATCTCCCCAAAATTTAGCAACCCATTCCTATACAGCACAGTATGTAATAACAAAGGCTGGAACCATCGTTGGAGACGTGTTTCTATGTCTCCAAGAAGCTACAGGAAGACTAGGATCAAACGTAGAGAAGAATTTGTTTCCAGCTCCAAATGTTACCTTAACTTGCACGACATCTGGAAAATTGACAACTTCCTCTTTTGAATATTTTTTGGATAAAATTATTTTGAAAAACGTGAAGGAAAGTTTTTTGTTTTTGGTAGATTCCTGGAGTGGCCAAACCAACGCATCTTCCTATCAAACACGATTTGGTACTAACGGAAACCCTGCATGCAATCTCAAAATAATACCCAAAAAATGTACATCGCTCGTTCAGCCACTTGACACAACATTCCATAGACAGTTGAAATATTTTGCAAAACTCATCTACTCGGAAGCTTTACTTCAATCAAAAAACAATACAAACCCAGCAGACGAAATTACAACAAGGAATAATATCATTCGTACGCAGTCTCTTCTTCATAATCAATTCTCTGCTCCGATTTTTATGCCGCTGATTAAATACGCGTGGTTCAGTTCAGGTTTATCCGATGATAAGCCTCAATTTGATTCTGTAAAGGAAGCGTGTTTTACTTTCGAAAGCACAGAAATCATTTGTACTGCTTGCTCTGGACCTCGCTTTGTTAAATGTGCGCATTGTCGCAAGATTTTGTGCTTTTCGTGCTTCTACTATGATTATCATTTTCATTTTTAATAAAGTGCGATTATTTGTATTACTGGAGTTAGTGTAAGTTTTGTTCGTAAAATATAAAAAAATGATGTTAATACATTACAGATATGCATAAGCTTTAGTTTGAAATCAACTCTCATCTTTTAAACTTTATAAAAACTCAACCATCAAAAAATTTGAATTTTGGAAAAATAGCACAGGTAGGGACCTGTGGACATACACTTTTTTGCATTTAAAAATGCATTAAGATTTTCTCAAAATTCATTTCAGAAAACTTCAGGTCAACCATGGAGCCAACAAAAGGGCCTATGTTTGACAATTTTTGGTGAGCATATACATTATTTTTCATGGGCTATCGGCTCATAAAAACGGTTTGATAAAAATAGCTCAACCAACCGTGCGCATTCCTCGTAAGTGTAGCTTTGCCGGCAATTCCAGACAGTCTTTGAAACGAATGATACTGACTCCATAAAAAATCGTAAACTCTTGTCCCATAAATCTCCCAAGAGAATGTGGCTGAAGACATGCTTAAAAGTAGAGTTATCAAAACCCATAGCACATACAACTCAATTCATTTGGTGGGCACCTCCCAGACACACTCTTTTTGGCTGTATGATCGCAAGACATGATGTCCAACCCGCTGGATTCCCCGACCACAACCTTCATTCGCTTCCTTATGACCGTGAAGAACTTTCTGCTTAAAGCGACTCCAGTCAATATCAAGAACATTTTCAAATTGGTAACGTGGTGCATATGTTAGGTTATCAAAGCTCTTGTCATCCAGATGTTGGAAAACACGTTTCAAAATGCCGGATGCCACTAATGTAGCAAGAACCTTGTGAATAGTTGGAGTGAAGAAAGTAAATTCATTGAAATAAATACCTTTTGCTTACAGGGATTGACCAGCACGCTCTTCATTATTTTCGTAAAGCACTCGATCACCCAACAAGCTAATGAGTGGGCCTACAAACTTGTAAATGTCAAAGTCACTCATTGCCTCCAAAATAATAGCCATTGGTCCTTTCAATTGAGTAAGATGTGCTTCTTCATTGCTCGCATCATGTGGTAGATCTATTGAAATTTTTGATTTCTTCCAAACATTTTTTCCTCTTCTGAAAGCGTATTCAAAAGGAACTTCATCAGCAATTGAGAGTACATGTTGCGACTTATCGATTATCCCCTGACTTATATTAACTAGATTAATTGTTCCGTCCACAAATTGGGCCAAAGTTGCATAGTGATTAAAAATAAAGGTTCTTCTAGCCATCGACTCTGTTCTCCATCCTTTAGGACACGGGAGCATGTAGGACAATCCATTTTCCATATCTGGAACAAGACAGTGCCTTACAAAAGAGTCCATGTCGTTGCCATATTGAAAATTTGTAAATATTATTACTGGCATATCTTGTGTAGCATCTACCAAGTCAGACATGTTTGATGGCAAGTAGGATGGTGGAGGCGGTGTTGAAATATCTGAGTACATCGATGAGGTGTAGAGATTACGCAAAATCACACTTAGAAGCATCCATGCACCAACTACAAATCCCACTTTCCCTACGTTCTGGTTAGAACCCTGTTCCACTGCAACAGTAAATAAGAAACCAAGCGATGGATCTTTGTATTTAAAGATTTTTAATGTAATTAAGATTACCAAAACTAGAATAAAAATTGATTGCCACATGTTTACTGTAAAGGGTGAAAGGAGCCTTGTCATCATTTTCATGCCAAACTTTTCACCATCTTTATCACTGTGTGACTGCTCACTAACAATTGTGTACTTGAACCCATGAAACCCTATTATATGCGGATAGGAAGGTGGGTTTGGGAGGAAATCCCCCAATTGTGAGTAAAAAAGCTCGTCTCTAGGCCAATCGTAATTAAATGAGCAATTGTATAGTTCGGTTATGTAATCTGCAATTTTGCTATATGCCAACTTTCGAGTCAACGTCATCTTGTTATGAACGTTGTAGACGTTTTTCGCGTCTCTGTCATGCCTGCGTTGTAGCCAATCAGACAAGATTGGCGTTTTCGAGGGAACATTTTGGTGATTTTTGCATGTGTGATAGTACAACCACATTTGGGAAATTTCATTCAGATTTTCAAATACCTGTGTTCCAACATGGACGTATTGCTGAAGGATGTTGTCATACGTCGGTTTGCATGTGAAACATCCAAGACGAATTTCTTTATTGTCACTAAAAAAAGGATAACGTATGCGAAGGGACTGGGCATCCATACTTGGAAATTTTGTACAAACGGTAAAATAAAATATTTTACTACTAACCAATAAACTTCCTTCATCCTGAAATTATCTGCATCTATTTTGTTGACGTAAGTCATAGCGCGCATGCTACTATTGCTAAACACAGAAACCGTTGGCAGGAAAGCAATACAAGGCATTTGGTAAGTTCGATGGAAATATATTTTAATAAAACGTTCTCATGTAGAAAAATAGTCGAAAGACGACTCCAAGTATACTTGAAATCCCACATATGTCCAACTGTATGATGTCAGCTCTAACAGACTAATGTTAAATTCCGTTTGGATTGCAACACAATACTTAAAGTTGTTACATTCTTTTAGAATTTTGTTGTGAAATTTGGTGTTAATCGACGAATCATTTTCTACGTTTTGCACAAAGTGCACAGTGCAAATGCTTAGCAATTCGTTCATTATTTTGTGGTAGTCTTGAGTACTATTATTATTTATTGGATCACTCACACCTTCACTGCAAATTGTCAATTCAAGGGAAGCGAAAATTAAGAAACAAGTAAAACAGGTGGAGATGTCTTGAAGCATCAAAGGCATTTTGATTAAGTATATTGCTAAGATAGTCGTGCCGTCTGTGTTTTTCTTTTGCAATTTTGCGATGTTTGGGTAATCTTTTATATCCTTTTCTTTAAGATTTCTTGTGCAAGTATTTTTTTGAAGAATAGAAGAGATTAATTTTTAATTCAAAACAAGCTACTTTGCAAACCTCTTGCCGAAATGATATCACCCAGCTTGGTTTAAACGGGTTAAAAGAAGATTCCTAACAGTGGTTGTAGCATACTATAGGTAATATTTAGCTTTGTTCAAAGGGATAGAAAAGCAACCAAAACACTTATTCCCCGCAAATGTTTATTGTTAAAACTGCGACACGGTTTATTTTGCGGAAGCCATTTACTGATTTAAATTCGCCAAGCATGATTTAAACAACTACCATGCTTCAAGAAAACGCCTTAAGTATTGAAAAACAAAGCCTCACATAAAACCAGAAAAGCAAAATTTTAATTACCCTATAGTCTCTTATATAGTGGCTGTCGCGTGCTTGTTGGTTCTATAACTTATATTATCAGCAACGTAGTGACAAACAAATCCATGTTTTCACCGGAGTGTTTGAAGCGCTTAAAGAAATTCAAAGGATGCGAAATATTGATTGATTGATCGACTACAAAAAATTTTAAAGCAAGCAAACCAGGTAATATTATATGCGCATATTTTGGATGTAGTTTTTTTTGTGAGTCCTGCGAAAAAAAACTTCCCGGCTCATACGTACACGTACGTATACGTACGACTTTAAAACGAAATTGATATTCTTTTGCATACAGAATATATATTTGGAATATTATATCCAGCTAGCATTTATTACATATCTATTCGACAGAGCTTTAAAAAATATGCATGTAGCTTAAAAATGAGCCCTTCATTTTACGTTTTCTTGCTATCTTATCGACAAAAAAGTTTGCAACCAAAAGTCTGAAATAGTCTTAATGGAATTTGCAATTTGCAAGACGTTAATAATTGCTTATAAATTCCTACGTTTGCATCTTCATAATTCAATTTTCTGCAATCCCGTTAACATAATTCGCCTCTAATAATCCCTCCTTGAAAATATACCCCTCCCAAATAATCCCACATTAGAAAGACCTCCTGATTTGAAACACACTTGAATTCGACACTGATTTGAAAAATAAAATAACTTTAATAAAGCAGCTAAAACATCGAAAGTGACGCAGATGATTGAAGGGTTAAATGTTGTCTTCTGCATCCTGTTTTTATGCATCACGGACATTGCATTGATATCCCTCATGAATACTTTAATATTGATGTCACGATAGCATTAATGAAAATAGTTATATTTGCTGATCGCCGATGAAAGTTCAAATATTTCGAAATTCGAATGCAGCAATTTTATACTAAATTTACTATCACAAGCTACGTTCCATTAAAAATTCTTTAACGGCTTCCTATTGGCATCCACAAAAATATTTCAACCCTTAGAGTACGAATGCGCCATCACAAATGACATTATGTAAGTTCCATTTTAAAAAAATCAATCGTTGACTCTGTCGTAAAAAAATTGATCTAAATGTTCCTGTGTAAGAATAATTTAACCGCTAAGCCTTGCGTTAATAGTTGACAAGAGTTGTTAGTGATTTGAAACAGGTGATACCCTCAGTACGAAGGAAGCATTTTTCCAAATGCGACGCACGTTGGTGACCTGTTTCGAGAACCATACATCGGACAAAATGACAGACGTCAATGCTAGTACACCAGGCATAATTATTTGGGGAATTTTGATAGAGGACATCGTATTTGGAGGGGTTATTGTAATGAGACGGATGATTGAAGGGGGACATAGGCCAAGGTGTAATTATTGTGTGTTATTATTTATGAATACGGGGAATATTGTAGAGGGGATCAATAGGCAATACAATTGAACTTAAGTGTGCCTTCGAATAATTGTTTGCCTGCATTGTTTCGGCCATTTCAGAGACAACAGTTTCACTTTCGCTTCAAAACGCATAATAAAAATTAAATCTTCTAATTTCTAATTATCAAAGAAAATTTGGTATTGGCTCGGTTGTTCTATTTATTCAGATTCTACCTAACGTCAATCCATTAGTTTCCCCATCAATGTACTCTCACTGCACTAACCCCCAAAGTAATCTCCATCACAATGATCATTAACCCAGTCTCAACTACCCCAATGGTCATTTACACAAATCAATACTTTACGATTTGATGACAAAGGTTGAGGAACGCTGCTAAAGATCTTGGGGGTAGATTGATGGGGGTAAAGTGTCTTAAGGTTAAAAAAAGGGGGAATGCCGTGCGTCCGTTATACGGACGTAATGTAGTTTCATGATCGCATAATAAATCCAATACGCGTTGGTGATACTTATTACGTGGAATAAAAAACCATTTCTCTAGTCATGCAAAATTCAAGCTGGAAGTAAAGCCATGCTTGCCACGTGATATGTACACCACAGTAAGTTAAAAAAGACATCCGGAGAATTTTCTCATATAATTTGGTGCGGAGAATCCACGCATAAGATCAGAATTTGGATTATGATTTTTATAAATGTGGAAGTGTTGCATGAAACATTCGACGACATTTCGTTGTCGACGGGTACAAACTTTTGCAAGTTTAATTTAACAGCTTAACTTATGTTTCGATTACTTCGGAATGAATTATTACAAGCCAGTCTTCTTAGATTAAATAGAACCTCTAAATTTATACCTGTCTTGTCCTTGATATTTTACTGAAAAGGTTTTAGGTGTCGTTCTCAATATGCAATAGTCTTGAGCCCCGAACTTTAAGTCAATCGCAACCGTCTATTCTTCTGGCCTGGCTCCTTATAATTTGTGGTGATTTGGGTAGGTTGTGGGACAAACGCAATATAATTATTTGCTCTGTGCGCTTACTACCAGCCTAAGTCCACAAAAAGGTGTTGTCCGATTTTATTTGAATGAATGTAACTTAAAAAGGATAATGAAATTGAACTGACTACTTGCGTATTAACATGAAGCCTGAAATCGATTATTATTGAATAGAAAGAATGAGCTGATTCGTCGACCAACAAATGAGTGCATATTTTTTATGCCAAAAATGCAAGAAGCTAAATTTTTCTCGCTTTAATAAATTGCCTTTTTTCCAATTTGCATGGATGGTGATGCATCTTCCCATTCATGATGATGATTATTACGACTACTTTGTTCGTTTTTCTTTGCTTAGCCTGAACGACAAGCAGAGATATGTTCATGCACGTCATGTGACATGATGTTTACTTTTTTGAATGGAAAAAGTGCGGGCAAAAAAATGCTTGTTATTTGGGAAAATGTTATTTGGTGATGAACGTGCTAATCACTACACATTCTTGGGAAAGTCTATCCAACTCAATCCAATCGAAGTCGAGTTTACAAATTTCAGCAAAAGTAGAAATATTGTAAGAGTTCTAGATTTCTAATAAAATATCACTGGATTTTAATTAACTCGAAGTGAAATTATTTTCATGATTTAAGAAAATAAGTAGTTGTCTGTGAAATTTTCCTTGAGTTTTTTCTTCATAATTCAAATTTCCCCGTGGAATTCCTGTGCCAATTTGCGCCACAATTCAGTCTTATTTAATGTTTTTTAAAATGTAGTTTCCTTTGGTTTATTTTAATAAAAATTATGCACAAACTTGGTGATGAGGTGCACTTACTGTGGCTCAGTGCAAAGTCTAAGTTGACAACTGGACTTGGATTTACTTGAAATTTCAGAAAGATATGAAACCTTCACTATGAATTCTTTATTGCGTATATTTATTATTTATTGTATATTTATTCTCACTTTATTGTGTACAAAACAACATAAAAAAATTAACCGCTGGTTACACAGTGAATATTTGATTATTATTCTGATGGATTTTTACGAAATGTTTTAATTATCTTCCTCAAACACTTTTTACTTAGGAAACAAAAAAAATCAGCAACCATTTCATTCCACTATTATGTTTCCAAAATCAACAGTATTTTTACACCACTTTGAGGACGGCCGTTACTTGGATTAGCAGTAGGAAGTAGGTGATTTAAATCACAAAGCTTGTTTGGCTTTGTTGATGTTCTTGTGATCCCTCATTTTTTTAAAAATGAAGTCCAAAGTTCTTGAAGAAAAAAGTGAGTAAGCATACTTATTTAATCAGTGTATGTGACTGAAAATAATATTCTTTTGAATTTGTTTACTTTCAGATTTCACAACCGGTTTTGTTGTGAATGCGATAGCAAAAAGTTCATCGAGGAAGGTACTCCGTGACAAGTTGTGCATAATTTGCTTGGTTCCTAGATGCATATGATGCCGATATAAAGTACTTCAAAGGCAGAGTTAAATCTCGAGTCTTTAAAAAAATTCTGCGCAAATGGAAGAAAAAAAGAAGATCCCGTGCTACATTAGATGCCCTCAAGAATGTATTGATGGCATTAGACTGCGAGAATATTGCTGGTGAGCAACAATTATTCCATTTTATACTCACTGACATTACTGTTTTTGATATTACTATTGAAGTTACTTACATTTGTTATTTTATTATTCTTAATCATATAAAGTGATTTTTATTACTTCAATTTAGACGACCTAGATAAGAGGTTAAATTTGGTCGCGATTCCAAAGCCAAACGCAGGCGTGGTTCGTGCCAAACATTCAAGCGCCGCAACAAAGCTGTCAAATGAAAGACGTCGTCACAATTCGGAAGAAAGTGTAGCCGGTGAATTCTTGCCTAATGGATCAGGCAACACTCAGGAAAAGATTTCAGTTGACTCCGAGATTGTGCTTGGACGTGGAGGAATGAGAAAAGTGTATAAGGGAGTTACTCTTGCCGTCAAAGTATCCTGTGGCAGTAAAAATAATTTCAGAAATAACAAGAGACAATGCTAAAAACGTAACTAGAGAAATAGGACACCTTAAGGCTTGTCAATTTCATCCCAACGTAGTTCACTATTATTGGCACACAGATCAATTGAAGAAAACACATATAGCACTTGAACCATGTGACAAAACCCTTCAAGATTGGATTCGTAACAATTTTTTACTTGACGCCGTTTTAAGTTTTCGTCGTTTGGACATTATTCCTCAAATGGCACTAGGACTGCAACATTTACACAATCCACCTAACCTCCATTCCAGATGAAAAAATATATTACACGTCAAAGACAGGGTACGGATTCCAACGATGGATGAGTCCAGAAATTCTCCAACTCATGTTCGAGAAGGAACCAAAAGTGCAAGGGGTGAGCTTTAAAACTAATTTATTGTACTCCTGATATCTAATCCCCGCATTGCTTTTTCCGGAAGTCTAAAGTACTTCATTTGAATTTTTTTACAATTGCAGACTACTTAGCAGACGTTTTTTTGCTTGGATGCTTATTTTACTATGTGCTTACTCATGGGGAACACCCAGTTGCTGAATTGCCAATTGAAAAAGCCAACTATAGACCTATTGTCAACGCAGAACGCTTCAAAGACGCACCTTCATACCAATGGATTGCTGACCTTATCAAAACTATGATATCGTTTGATGCCCAAGAAAGACCATCGGTGGACACTGCCATTACGCAGCTTTAGGGCGCCAATTTGAAAACAAGGTAGATTAAAAGGCTAACCGTCCAATCTCAAACACACCGTTAAAATATTGGTATGAACAATTATTTTATTACCTAAATATAGTTGCAAGAAAAACCAGTTGTTTTTAATGTACTTCAATTGTAATTCGATTATTTGTTTAAAACTATCCACAGTGGGAACAGAATGTAATACCATTCAAGTCAACTATCACATGTCAAATGAAGTCGACTTTTACGCTTGGACTAGCAATGGTCATTCTTTGCTGGACTAGAGCCTAATGAAGCTTTCTTAGTTCCATCCGATAATTAATTGTGTAAAAAAGTTAAGCCATTTCATGTAAATCACAAAAACACAAATAGTCCAATGAAACTGTAGCTATAATGCTGGTATTTTAAGAAGAACATTTACAGGCTATGATCAAGCCAATTTTTAGTAGAATATCAATTCAACTGTATTCAAATATAACTACTCGATCTGATTCACTGTTGTCCAGGACTTAATTTTCTGTTATCCGAGCATCATAGGTTGAGATGATTGAAGCTCAAACAAAAACAAATTAACAATAAATTATTCGACCATTTGATTTATTCATTGGAGAACCAGACCATTTATAATTTAGAAACAAGCCGGATACAATATATACATACGTATGAACGCTATTTTGCCGAGAAAATGAGTAATATGCTTTATAAAGTTACCAAATGGACTAGACGGGTAATTTGGATTTTTACACAAGGTTTTCTTAGGCAATACTGCAAAATATGTCAAAAAACATTTATTTAGGAATATGTGCTTTGCAATTTTTTGTAAAGCAAAATGTTATCCAAGCGTAATACATATAAATCAGAGATTTAAGCTCTGCATCAACTGGAACATTTTTAGTGTAACTAGGTTCAAGAAACTAGGTCCAAGCAAGATCAAACAAAAATGGAAACCTGTATTCTGAAGCCCTTTAATTGAAATAATAACGCAGTATTTTTCCAACTTTCGTTTAAACTAAAGGATTTTTTGGCCAATGTGAGCCTTCAAGTTTCCAAACTGTCCCTAAATGTGTCACGATAAGGGAATGCAATGCATTCCATCATCGTTAATGCGCGCTCCTCATATCAGCATATTTACCATCGCCACATCCTCTTGCTCATGGTCAGTTAACCTAATTAAGGTATTGATATCAAGTCACCTAACCATTAATTACTCATCTTATGATTCGATCCACAATTAATGTTAGCAACAAGATCACAATCAGTGTTCATTAATCAGTCACTAATTCGGTACTCAATTGGCAACTCAATCAGATCTGCCAGGCTTCGGCCTAGGTTTACAACAAACTCTCTTGGTGACTCAGCCCGAATCTGAGATCTAAATTCGAGTAGTCTCACCTTGTCTCATTTCCATGTTTCCTGAGCACATCCCCTTTTTGACTTACGTTACATATGCGTGCCATTTTATTCGTTTCTATTCCCAAAAAATATTGAGAGATTTTATTAGGAAACAACAATATGACTGTAGTTGTAGTAAGTAGTATACTCTCACGGTATAAAACGTTTTTTCTAGACTATAAATCATACACCTGTCGTATTAAAATATAAAGCTAGTTTTCAAAAAAGCGCAATCATGAAAGGTAAAAATTTCTTCTAGTGCGGTTTAGAACTAAAGATGGCAGTAGATGCACCCGAACTTATTTTCAGGTCAATTAAGGTCGGCGGCCTGAGCTGGCCGAAAGCCTACCTAAGTATTTTGATAAGACCGTAACTTGTATTATACTTATTTCTAAAGATTTTCCGCATAAAACCCATAATAGTATTGAGAGTCGAATAAGGAAAGCATAAGTTGTGGTATATTATTATGTTGAGCATGCACTATGTAAAATGCACGGATCGTTCTAAGCGGAAGTAGCCTAGAAGCCCTAAGAATTTAAGGTAGGCCACGTGCACTAATTTTACTTCGCTAACATTACTAGCATAAAAAATATAGGTTGATGGTGAGTTAACGTAAATTAAAGAAGGCTAGCATGGCGGCTTCCGATTTTATTTATTTATCGAGGCGTAAAAGTGCAAATGATTGGTTCGAGCTGACGTGGGCTGAATGTAAGACCGACCCGGCAAAGCAGGAAGAATTAAGCTTAAGTTAAAAGCTTTCGTTCCGCATTCATTAACTAATTGAAAATGGGTTGGAGTACTTCACAAGAAGTTAGTTGAAGCAGCTCGAGTTCCTTGTACCTCTACCGACACATATATCATGCCTAATTGGAGTTCTTTAAGCCGCAAAGTGAGACCAAAATTCCAAATCGCAATTTTTTAATTTCCAGTGCTTAATTTTCTTTTCTATAAGATAATAAAATGAGAAGATTTGGCGGTAGAATGTTTGGGGAAGCAACAATACTTCTTCTGTTCCAAGCTAAATATTTGATTGCTATTTATCTAAATCTAAACGACGGCTTGGGTATATACAGAGAATGTATGGTTCACATAATCCTCCTTGATGCCAAGGTAAGCGTTAAACAATTCAAAATACACTCGAGACAATTCTGCAGTCTGCAAACGCTGAATTGTACGGACGGCGTTTAAAATGTTGTCATACAGACAAAAAGACAGGAATTCTCACTTTTCAATTTAATAATTGACAAAGCATATTCGGAGTTTATCTAAAGAATTTTCACAATCTTCAGAGGTCTGCTGATTTTACCTAGCACATTGTAGATAAATTGCTCAAGCCTATTGGAAGTTAAAGCGAATACACGCAGATATACATACTTACGTGTTTGCACCATAATAAGCAGAAAATGGTTCCGTAAAACGAGCCTAGTTTTGTCTGACCGATTCCTGACTAATTTACTTACGATAAGAACTTACTTCACAAACTAAATATATCTAGATTTTAATTTTTTCAAAATTCTGCCAATTTTGTGATTAAGTGGTGGAGAGAATCACATACGTGTGCAGGTCCACAACTTCCGCCCACTAATTAAACTAACTGTCGGCAACGTGGCAATTCAATGTGGCAAAATGAATACTTGGAACATATTTTGAATTTCCAAAGTTTGATCACAATCTTTGAATGGGAAAAATTGAGAAAACGGGGTTCACCCGACACCAGTTACAGTTTGACGAATAAACGCTTTTAATGAAGCTTATACCGCTAGTGATCATTTAATTCATGTGCTTCAATTACATTGCCGTTTTTCACTTTCAGCAAATGCAAATTACCTGAAAAATAACGGACAGTGTTCGTGAGATCTTGACTGGAAAAATTCTATTTTCTAAACGAAATTTTTATTACATGTTTTATTTGGCAGGGCGACAAAGTTTCTCGAACAATGGAAGGGTCGTATCAGATTGCTCCGTTGGCGTTTCCAGTTGTTCTCTCCATACAACGTTACAAAGGCAAATCAGGGAATAATCATAGAATGTGTACTTACCAGTTTATGGCCCTAAGTCCTCGACAGGGGTTTTCCTTGAAGGCACCTCCTCAGCAAAAAGTATCAAAGTGTTCTGCTACAGTTTTCATTGAATCACCGTTTTGTAGCGGTCATCCACTTACTGGAAAAAATGTTCGTCCACCGCCTGATTTCGACTTCATCTTTGAGTACTCCAAAAGACAAGTTACTTCACTGCTAAGATCCCACCTGTTTCTAATTTACATTTCCCGAACAATGACTCTGGCAGAAATCAAGAACGACCTGACGGCAATAGAAGCTTGGTGGCTAGGTAAATTTTCAGAAATATCATTTTACCCTTCAAAGGTTATATATTTCATTGAAGATCGTGAATCAGTGATTGGAACTAATTTAAGATTGAAAGATGTCGGTGTTGTTTTGACATGCCAAGACATGAAATCCTACATGTTGTTGATAGATAGGTACTGTGCAAGCTTTAGTCACATGAATGCCATGAATAAATGGATACGCAGCGGATGTGAGATTTTTTTCCACTCATACTTAAAATTTCAGGAGACAGAGTTCACGATTAAATCAATACCCACACCTGAAGAAATTGGTGAATTAGGTTACGATGGATGCGAGCATAAATCAATACCATTTATAAACAATCAGAGAGATCGTTTCAAGATGCTGATTGCTCTTGTAATTCCTAACATAACTTTTCTTAATGACATATTGGGCGACCTCGAGCATGAGTTATTAAGCCCAGGGAAAGGCTATTCGTATTTAATGGAAGACAAAGTAACACTCGAGGAATACACTTCCTTTAATATCCTTAGTGAACTTCATTACTTTATCCAAAATGACAAAGTTCAATTTTTAATATGCTCCAAACAAAAAATTAACGGAGGTTTAAGCTTTCTTGGCTACGTTTCCGCATTCCAGTGGACTGTTTGGCTAGTTTTAGCTCTCTCAACGTTGTGCGGGTGTTTATTGGTGCATTTGTTTCAAGTAATTACAACCGAAACGATGTCTCTCAAAAGTGAAAATTTTAGTTATGTTATTAATCATATTGTCGAGGTGTATAGCATCCTTAGCGCGCAGGGAACTTCCCAGTTGACAAAGCATAAATGGTTTTACGCGACATGGACATTAGCCGGAATCGTTTTAAGTAATGCATATTTGGGCGACAACATAAACAGGTTGACGGCTCCTCTACCAGTGTATAAAATAGACACAATTGAAGAACTTTTCAAAAACAATGTGACAATTTACATGTACGAGCCAAGTTGGGATTATGTTTCTAAGGCTGGTGCAGTCGGGTTAAGGTTCTTGAACGAAAGCAGACAAACTGCAGTAAATCTCTATGATTATGTAAAAACCACGTTCGGAGAATCTGCAATTAAAGATTTTATTCACAAGTTAGACCCCAAAGCAGCAATAAACTTTAGCAAACAAAAAACGTTGAATTTTGACGCAGATTTAAACAAATTTTTAACAGAATTTTCAAATGTTATCCTATTACTGTCCAATGGCTCTTACCTGCAGAATATTGGGAGTGTGCAACAAGAAATTACACGCAGGTTCTCAGCTTTTACAAAAAAAGAAAACAAAGAGAATCAGTTGACACAACTGAACATCAACCATTACAGTATCGAGAACCTGATGGACTTTGCCTCTCCAAATTATTTCAACAACATTATTTCACAATGTCAGTTAAATGCATATTTTGATGTCGTTTCAAAACTGCGGAAACTAAAAGCGAATCTGACAGAAAAGATAGAAAATGGTTTAATTCAGGCCAAACCCGATGACATAGTAATATCAAAAGAACCCCTGGGACAGCCGTATATTAATGTTTACTTTCGTTCATTTCGGCTACCTCAAACCAAGTATCAATTGAGGTTCCATTGGTTCATTCAGTCAGGGATATATTTTCATTGGGAAAATCTAAAGATGTGGCAAGAAGAGCAAAATGAAACTCTACTTACGAGGAATACTAGGAGTTGTGAGGGCTCCGATTTGGCTGTAAGTTTGAACACAGATAGTTTTTGGTAAAATTCGCTTGTTTGCAAAGTTTCATCCGGCACCTCTTTGATTTGCCAATTTTATTGCAAAATTATTTTTTTCATGACTGACTTTGGAATTTTCCTTATGGGAAATTGTATGTAAAATCGGGCGATGCA
>JAHZMX010004036.1:0-76966 GCA_027743895.1 Seira musarum
CGTACTGTTAACGCCGAGTAATATGTAAATACATACGATTCCTTTCCCTAGTAATTATTGACCTTTCACTAATTATCCTTTTTGAAGTCCATAGCCTCTAGGAAGGACTCAGGACCGCTGTGTTTTGCTTGGTGGTAGTTCTTGAAGTGCTATTCTTGCTTCAGCCGTAAATTCACAAAATTCCATGCCAAATTTGAAGAATATTTCCTGATTTTGCCTCTGGAAAGATGTAGAACGAATGGTTTTACTTCTGGTCCGCAGAAATACGGATTTCTTGACTGTTGCGCATATACGTTACATTGTATAAAACTAATTAAAGAGTAGATTAACATCGTTTTCACAGAAATGAAATAACTTCAAACCGCAATTTTAAAAGGACTTCAAAAGATTCCTAAATGAAGTACTTTACTACCCTCTGTATGTGAAGTTGCGTGCGTAGATAATTCTTATCACTTTGTTTCATGAATACTTCTTTTATATTTACTCTAAAACGATTACTATACCAAAACGCATTAATTGATCTTACTGGCGGTGTCCTTGTTCGGTCAACACGTTTTCAATCAAAACTCATCTTCATTTTTTGTAATACCGGACAAGTCTAATTTATTCAAACTCAAAAACTGTAGTTCCTTCAAATTAAATACATGTATTTATAAAAGGAAATAAAACACCTCTAAAAGTTTTATTTTGTGAATGATTTTCAATTTTTAAATGAGCAAAGATGTTTACATTATATACAATATGCAATTAATTAATTCTTTGGATTAATTACTACAATTAATTAATGAATTTCGGGCCTTTTAGCTTGACCCATTTGAAGTCAATTTGATCTAAGGTACATTGTCAATATCAATTTTCCCCCGTTATTCCAAATTTCTCCGACGAAATTAGCGGTGGCGAAATTTATACCGTATATTAACAAAACGAGTAATATGACATTTCCTGTCATTGTCGTTGCATTGAGCTCTTATTTAAGTACCCACGAATCAGGATCAACACTAGCTGCTTTAATGATATCATTCCAGTAGCCCCACAAATTAGATTCCATGGAAACCTTTTTTCCCCGAATGAGATGTGGTGGTACAATCCCCGAAAAAATTATCGCATTACTAAAATTGAAATAGGAGTCACTCCCAATGTAAATGTCATTCTCGTTCTTCCTTCTCAGAGCCTTTTGAATGTGTTCCGGAAATACCCATGCAGTTTTCTTGCATTCCTCCAACGTCGTTTTGATAATAGCTTCCTCTCGATCCGCGAGATATGAATTGGAGAAATGGACAAAATCATCCATACTTTGATTGAGATATGTAGTTTTTCGAACTGTTGTATAGATTTTTAACTTTTATAAGTAACTACGAAGCGATACTCCGTTGAACTGTTTTTAGAATCCAACCATACTTTTTATTTGTCGACGATCGTTTTTGCTTTATATCTACTCCAGTGATCGTAACCTAAATTGTAAGTTGTTTTTCCTACAGTTTTAGACCCATTTGCTCCATGATTATAATCTTATATCTTTGTATGAGAGGAAATCGAATATTATTGTGTTTGTAGTTTCTGCGTCGTTTTGACAAGAACAAATGACCTTAAATTAAAATACATCCACCAAATGTATTCTTAAATAAATTCATTAAATATTTATATGTACTTAGTAATTTAATTTAATTTTACTTACATCCGCGTTTCATTTTTTTTTGTCCAAATCTACGACAACAATCTTGGAATGTTTAGCTGCCACATGATTCATATATTCCTGTTATGATGGTAAGCGTCATCCATGCACAAATATTTTCCACACGCAACTAACACATTCTTCAACTTCCGTAAGCACAATAATGAGTAGTAGTATTGCAATTCAACCAATCATTAGATTGTAAACCGCATTATCAGTGAAAATATACCAAGAAAATATTTTTTAGTTTTGCACTATCCTGAATAGCTGCATGATATACGTTTCATGCTTGACCTAAAATGATTTGGCAGTCTTTGATTTCTTGGAAATTTGTTATTTTAGTAAGTTGTTCACTTTCTTCAACCATTCATTGTCATTCCCACTCCAAAACTGATCTTATTGATATAAATCAAGGCCTGAAGGTGTTTGAGGATTGTTTTATACACATAATCCTAAATCATTTGGATCTATCCGTGAGCTATATTTATTTTTATTTCAGCAATTAACACTCTACCAGAACTACAAAAAAATGAAAATTTAATTGATCTGATCTAGGAAAATCTGTCACTCATCAATGGCTCGTTTGGACTACTGTCCTTTAATCATCCCACAGTTTTATCTAAGCACAATTACTTCATAAAAGAAATTGATACAACCACAACAACATCATCTACCTGTCTGAAACTAAATATTCAATTGAGAAGCAACCAAACTTTCTTGTTCAATGCGCATTCAAGACATGCATCTCAACGATGTGCAGTTGTATTCTACATCACCTCCCCGATTTGCAATGGACCCCTATCCACATCTCGACCTCCAGATATATGGCATTTGCTCAAATATCCTGACTCTGTTGAGTCCCGTGTACTATCGTCCTCAATATTTCTCACGTATGTGAGGAAAAACGAAGCTGATGAGGAATACTTTCTCGATGAAATTGTAGAGAAATGGTGGAAGGAATTACATAACCCAACTATATTCCTTCCCATAATCTTAGCTTTCCAAATGAAACCATCCGGTTTGGCTTATTACTTGGAACCGATGGCAGAATTTTTTGATTGTCCTGATTTTAGGTAAAAGCACCTGCGACTCAAACCTAAAATAAAATTTTGTTTAACTTTGTCTCTAAATAAGGACATTAATTTATTTGACAGGTCCTACCTGGAATTAGTAAAGAGATATTGCGCTAAGCACGTGGATTCAGTACATGGACGAGACTTCACAATTTGTGCAAGACGTCTTCACCGTTATCGCCACTTAAATGTCAAACGGTACGTATCATTACCAATCTCAAAGTCGTCATGGAAAGAAGTGGAAAATATGAAATCCAAATCGTGCGTCAAGAATGCACCAATACTAATGCCTTCTACAGAGAATGACCTTCCACCGCCCAGGGGAAAAAATTCCGAATATGTTTTACATTGGCAAAATAAAATTGAAAGTACATCTCACATTTTTCTCCGGATCATAATGAAAAACCTGACGTATATATACGCCCCCTCCTCACATTTTCACCGGTTTGCTCTTCTCTATTCCATGGCTACTCGGATTTACCGCTATTCGAAGAAGTATGATATCGAAGCAATTAATAATCTTCCTAAAATACAGGAGCTCCAACTCCCTATAATGGCTTCGGAACTGTCCTTTACTGGACGAAATAACGAAATCCATTTTGTGATCTGCTCCAGAGATCGCTCCGAGTTTGTATCCTTTTGGTACTTCTCAGCTTTCACATGGAAGGTTTGGATTGCATTGGTAGTAACAGCGAAAGTCGGAACTTTGCTGTTTAATCAGGTAACATTTTTTATTTGCTAAACCAATTATTACTCTGTCCAAATACAATAGAATAGAATAGAAGTCTTTATTAAAGTGTTTTTAGATATCAGAAGTAAATTAACATTCTGGTTTTCATATCTTAACACTAAAACCCTTCAAATGACAGAGCATTACAACGAATTACTTGTCACTTGTGCAGTCCATAAAATCCGCCATCAACAATAATCAAGCCAAACCATTCTATTTCTACGTTACATATAATTGCTGTCTTTCTAAAACAATAAGTGATCTACATAATTTAACAAAGCTATCGAATGACAATTCACTTAAATTGTTAGCCTTTATAATATCTTTACAGTAATGATTCCAGGTTGAACATGAATACCAACTTACACATTGCTTAAACAAAACTGATTTATGTTTTGGGAGTTTTCTCCTTCCAATATTGCATATCTCCACATTACGATCTGAGGCAACAAAGGACTTAAAAATTGGATTAGACCTGAATTGTTTAAATGAGAATTTAAGGATAGCTAATACGCTTCTTTCTGAAATTGTAAGTATACCTAATTTGAGTAAGATCTCATTTAGTGAACTTTTCCATTACATTTTTTGTTAATTTTCTTATTCTTTGAACACAAAAAAATTAACACAAATCTATTGATTTTTTTGTTGCAATTCAGCAAATTTTCCTTCTTTTGCACACCAAATGATTATTGCATAATCCATAATGCTAGTAACATAATCTTGAACAAACGTTTTCATAACATTAACATTTAGAAATCTTCTAATATTAAAGAGTCTACTCATAGCTCTAACACATTTTTTCTCAACCAACTCCTCATGAGTATCAAAATTTATCACGCTATTATGTTTCGACTTTTAATTTTTTAGATCTCTCGCCGTTTTATCAATAAAATGGGTCGAAGCTTTCTTGAAGGAGAAGTTCGCACTGTCTTCAACGTCTTTGGAATTCTTGTTGCACAAGGAATGACGGCTTTGAAACGTGACAAATTATTTTACTGCGGGTGGCTTCTTGGAGGCTTGGTTTTGACGAACGCCTATCTCGGCCACAATATAAATCTACTCACGGCCCCGTTGTCTCAAAACAAATTGGACACATTCGAAAAAATCCTGAGCCTCGGAGTACCTATTTATTCTCCGATGGTAGGTGATCATACACTTCGACTGGCCAGAGAAGTTACTGAAGCTGCCTTAAAATGGGCTAGAGGCGACTCAGCAATACTGTCTGGGGCGATGGAGGTCCTAATGAGTGCTATGAATTTCCACCAAAAGCATAACAAATCCAGTATAATCTTCAATGTAACGTTCATTCCATCCATATTTGGGTACCAGTATTCTCAGAAATTTTCACGAGTCTATGCAGGCAACCCATCAAAAGCTAAACCAAATTGAAATGGATCCCAAAAATTTTGCAGCGGTTTTCAACGTGTCAGACCAAAGGAACGCATACTACTTGAATATCACGTCAAGATGCAAAAATGAGGCCTATGTGGATACATATTCAAACGTACTGTCAATCAAATTACAACTTCATCATCTTATTAAAGAAAGAAAAATTAATGCAGATGAGGATGATATTGTTACGAGCACTGAAAAATATGGCCAGCTTTACCATAACATCCTCCTTGATAAATTTTCATACCCACACATGGAACTAATGAGAAAAGGTCACATCCTTCTCCAGACCGGAATCGACCAATTTTGGCTGAACTGGAAAGCAAGAATTAATACTTGGAATGATACTATCATGGTTGGCCGAGATAATGATGAGTCCTTCAAACCAGTTAATCTGAATGGGAATGCTGTTGTTTTGTTTTATGTCCATTATGGGTTGTTAAGCATATCATTCATATTTTTCACGGTTGAATGTTGGAGAAAGTATTTAAAAAGAATGTGCAATTTCAAGCCAACTTGGTCACGATTACTGTTCCGGGTCAAGATTAGATGCAAATCTGATAAGAAAATGTTCATAACAAGAAAACATGTTAGGGGCAGCATGGTATTACCTAAATTGTCAGAAGGGCTAGTGCTTAAGATACGATCAATGAGTATGTGAAGTTGCGTGCCTATAAAAACTCTCATCGCTTTCCTTAACATTAATTTAATATTGGCTCTAAAAGGATTACTATACCTAAAAGCATTAATTGATCTTACTTACGGTGTCCTTGTTTGGTCAACACTTTTTCAATCAAAACTCATCTTCATTTTTCGTAATAAGGGCCTAAGTTTAACTTATTCAAACTAAAAAAATTGTAGCGTTCCTTCAAATCACATATATGTTAAAAAAGGAAATAAAATAATTTCAAAACGTTTTATTTTGTGCAAAGTTTGCAATTTTTAAATGAGTAAAGATGTCTAATCAAAATTATACATTTAATTAATTCCTTATGAAATTCAAGCCTTGTCGTTTGACCGATTTGAAATCAATTTTCCTTTCGGTTACATTCCTTACATTATATTCCTTACATTGTTAATATCAATTTTCCCCCATTATTCCACATTTCTCTAACGAAATTAGCGGTGGCCAAACTTAGACCACATATTAACAAAACGAATAATATGACAACATTTCCTGTCATTGTCGGCGCCTTGAGCTCATATTTAACTTTCCACGAATCAGGATCAACACTAGCTGCTTTAATGATATCATTCCAGTAGCCCCACAAATTAGATTCCATGGAAACCTTTGTTCGCCGAATGAGATGTGGTGGTACAATCCCCGAAAAAATTATCGCGTTACTAAAATTGAAATAGGAGTCACTCCCAATGTAAATGTCATTCCTGTTCTTCCTTCTCAGGGCCTTTTGAATTGCACCACTTTTGTGTTCCGGAAATACCCATGCAGTTTTCTTGCATTCCTCCAACGTCGTTTTGATGATAGCTTCCTCTCGATCCGCAAGATATGAATTGAGAATTTCTGGGAAATTTGGAATTTCGTCCATTTCAGGATACATTTTTGACCTCCACAGCTCTAACAATGAGAGCACTACATTCTGAACAACTTTCACAACATCCGAATGTAATTTTGTTTGGTTGTACAAACGTGTAGTTTCGGTTGGAATTCCCCGAAGCATATCATCCTTTGTTTCAACTGGACTCATTGAGGGAAGCATCTCAGTAAAAAGACAAGTATGTTTAGCGCTTTCATAAGCTATAAAAACCTCCGACAGCCAGGTAAACGATATTGGATTATTTTCATCCCGAATTTCATGATTATTTGCCTGAAATTTTGGGTATTTAAACCTTCTGAAAAACATGGAGAATTTGTATGGAGATTCTGTGAATTTGTCAATCCCAGAAAACAGTTGATATCCAGCATCAATCAACTCATTTACCGTTTCGTATTGTACTGGGTGTCTGGGCGCTATCATTCGATAAACGTTTGTGCTTTTGTAAGCATTACTTATCACAACTGTCATTAGAAAAAATGTGGTGAAGAATGGCCGTAATTCGATTTTCTGAAGAAGTTTATCGGGAAAGGAGTCGCCTTGCTCAAGAAAGGTTTTCATAATTCGGTAAATTTGCAAGCCTATTGATAGATTTGTCACTTTCATCAGAACATTGCCTAAAAGTAGGGTGACTATTACAATCGCAACCCAAACTTCGAATTCAAATACGCTTAAGAGCTCTTGAAATGCAAAAATCTCGGTGCCCTTTGTTCCACACGAGACAAATCGAAAGCTTCTGATTTTGTTTGGAATAATGATTCCCTGATTGAGCCCAGTCGTGTTAGTAAAAAGTGGAAGTTGTAAAATAGCCTCACTTAGGAAAACTGAGGTGTATACAGAGGAAAGGTCATCTGGAAATTTTCCGTTCATACATGGCTTTATACGAAATGGATGCAGGAATGAAAAGTTTCCAAGAACTGCGGCCAAAACGTGAGCATGGGCATGTTGAAGTAATGCATTAGGCGTTGATACAATCGGATTGTTTTTCAATATTTTTCCAGGCCTGACAATGCCTTGAGATATGAGATTCTCACAATGCACGAAATGGTTATAAAGACTGTCTGTAAACATATCGTCTTGATCCGCAACTAAAAGCCAAACAAATTGCTCAGATGGAGAAAGAAGTGTCAATGGATTATAAGGATTCAAAATATTAAGTTGACTCAAGTCAGGACTAGACACATGGAATACATCCATACAGCCATCATAACGATAACATTTTTTCAGTACACTTATTTCAGTAATTTTTCCAGTTTTAGATTTAAAATGTAGAAATATGTCATGAGAGATATCCGGCTTCTCCGTATCAAAATCATTGACCAACTCATTATGAGCTCGATTTACCCACTGGCTTACGTCATTATTACTCCATGAAAGGTGTTCCGTATCGATCACAAGGATATTTGCGACTGGCACCGAAGTAGGAAACGATTTGGTCAAGTATCTTAAAGCAGTAAAGTTTGGAACTTTGAAGGCATTAGGAAAGTACGCCTTAGTTGTGGATATCAACTCTGATGGGGGATAGAGCAACATGTGAGCTACACAGTTCCATGGCTTTGCAGATGTCGACATCGAAAACAAACTTAATCCTACACAAAGGTCTTCAGACAGAGAGTGTCTCCAATTAGTTTCATATTGCGCATTGTGACTCCCCAAACACTTCTTCAATATTTCAACTGTGGCCGGCCCGATATATTATATTTGACTTGTAACATTTCCTTTGGTAACCACGCCAGTTTGACTTTTTCTGGTTCCGTAGTAAAATATGTTAGAAATGGAACAGGTAATCTTAATACAATTGGAAACGTTAAGGACATAAGATTCGTTTGAAGAAAGTTGTCAATGACAATGAAACAGTTTTCTTTGTAGAATGGTTTCAACACATCATCCAAATTAGACATTGTATGCATTGAATGCCTTGCTCTGTCCAATAAAGATCCAATGTACAAATATTTTAATGATTCCCTATTTCCGTTACCCAAATGTTTAAATAAGCCATGATTCACTGGTAAAAACCGGAGTTGGCTTATT
Source organism: Seira musarum (assembly GCA_027743895.1). NCBI lineage: Eukaryota > Metazoa > Arthropoda > Collembola > Entomobryomorpha > Entomobryidae > Seira > Seira musarum. Next base: position 8,452 of record JAHZMX010004036.1, read on the forward strand.
AGTTCCCTAAAAAACTCTGTTTGAGTTTCGGGGGCTACCAAGTGAGTGAATGTTATAAGGAGTGTGCAGATTACTGGAATGCTTTTCTTTGCTTTTTTTTCTCGCTGGAATCATTGCGCTTGGTTTTAAATTTATTTTTGTAATTTGTAATGGACTGGAAATGTGAGTTATATTTCGAATAAAAAATGGTTCAAAAAGAGAACGAAGCACTTATTGGTAGTCTGCTAATTTATGTAAGGAAATCATTCGTTCCCATCAAAAAAATTTAAGGTGCAATTGAAGGATATTTTATATAATATGTCTCATCATGTTTTGCTCCTCGCCAGACTAGAGACAGGTACCCAACGCGACCAACCGGATTATTTCCTAGTATTACCAAACATTCTCAGCCTTGATTATACTCCTACTGAAAGTGTTTGGTTTTCCTTGGTGTCCCGTTTCAGGCGCAACAATGTTCGCGCAGGTGACAGTTGGAAAGAAAAAAAAGTGGGACCTGCTTCCAGGTTCAGATACACTCCTGTGCTATGCAATTGTTTCCTCAGGCATCCAGGTTCGAACATCTGTCAGGAATGATGAGCATAACGCAGGAGTGTATGTAGGAGCCGGAAAGACAGGTCCCATTGAACAAACGAGACACCTAGAAAGACCTTAGAGCATAGCCCACTATAGCTTCCTTGTTGTCGGTAAAACGTTGCGTTTTCACTGCTTTTGAGCTTTTTTTCTTGCTGGATGAAGATAATGAGGTATACCCATTATGATTTGTGAGATTTGTAGCTTTCTATAATTTGATAAATCCTAAAATACTTCTTTTTAATGTAGCAAAATTTAAAAATTCTGGTATTTGTAGTAATTATGGTTCTCCATGTCCACGTTTGGTTGTAATTCTCTCCTCCCCCTCTCGAATAAATGTCTTTAATTGGTGCCATTCAAACTGGTTCTTTATTCATTAAATCCCCTTCACATACCATGTCTAGTAGTCACATGCGATCTCCCAAATAAATTGAAATGGAATTTCAAACTGAAATAATATTGGCTCATCATAGTAAACATTTTTTCTTGGACTTCCCGAAAGAAAAAAAATGAAGTGCAAGCCAAGAGTGTGAAGTGAACATAAAACATGACAACAATATTGTCGCTAATCTTTGCAGGTTTGAATTCACCGTTCCGACTGGATATCGCGTACATTACATTATCATTCCACGTTTCAATCCTTGCTTTCCATCTTTGCCACATGGGTATTAGACCCAAATAATGATTGGAATAATTTTTTTAGGTTATTTAATTTTAATTTTTTAAATAAGAAAATAATTTCTATGTTCAGTCAAGTTTAGTGTGCTACCTGATTGCTGGAACAAATAAACCCTTGAGTTAAACCACTCAACTGGCTGCCTCAAATTTGTAACATAAACATCGTGATAAATTTGACCCAATGACATTTTCGAAATTACAATGTCATCATGTTTCCCTTGAATCAAACCACCTTCAATCCCATTCAACAGCCGAAGTTTCAGTTTGATCACATTCGATAAAACATCAACGTAAGCTTCTGAATTACACTTCGATGTAACGTTCAAGTAATAAGATTCCGAAAAGAGTCCATTTAGAATACCTCCAGAAGGCCGAACTTCTAAATTCAAATTTTTTTCATATACTTCTGGTGAAGTTTTGCCTGCCTGGCTTGCATAAGCAAGTTGAAAGATGCTGGGGAAATCCATTACCATTTCTTGCAAAGGTTTCAAAGGCTTAGGATTGCAACTTTTGATCTCCTCCAAACTTCCTGAATTATTCAATGACTCATTAGCAATAAATACCAGATCAATGAATGACAACACAATGATTGTAACCGAGTCTCTGGTTTCGTCATCACCTAAATGGGGCGAATGAATAGGGATTTGGTGTTCAAAAATTTCTTCGAATGTGTCCAACTTCGAAACTGGAAGAGGAGCGGTGAGTTTGTTGATGTTGTCACCGAGGTAAGCATTACTTAGTACGACACCGCCCAACATCCAAGAGGCGAACAAAAATTTATATTGCTTCAGACGGGATGCCGATTGAGGGCTTAAAATGCTGTAGACGTCCAGCACACCCTCAAATAAATTAAATCCTTTGATGTTCTTAGATTCTGCGGTTGTCGGAAAAATATTTTTACAAGCCTGGACTAGTGTCCATCCTCAAATGGAGACAATTGCTAAAGACAGCCATACTTCCCATTTGAAAGCAGAAAAGTAGCCTACGAGACTAAGGAAACCTTTTTTGTCAGTTTCTGAACACATCACAAAATATACTTGCTCAAATTCGTTAGCAAAGTGTATATATGGTTAATAACTGTCGACTTTTGCTCATCATCATAAAGCTGAAGGAAATTATTATTGCCAAACTCGTGGTTGCTTTGAATGGACACGTTATCATCGCCAAGAAAGAGAGGAAGTCCTAGGATGATGTAGCTGTTGTCGTGATTGTAATAACCTAAATAATCATCAACATAGCTGATGTTTTCCATAATTAATTTGACATATAGCCGAGCTAAACTACCAACTTGAGTTTCACGAAATGGGTTTTTGGAGCTCCAAGAATTCTCTGAAATTGTTGGAATTAATATTGTTTTCCCTTCACAAGACTTATGGACAAGTTGGTTAATTTCTTGAGGGCTTGATAAACTGAAAATTTGAACCACCGTCTCGTGCAACATAAAGTGATTGTGGCATTTCAAATGACACCTGATCGTGGAAATAACCATACTATTATAATTGAACGGCTTGAAGCACTTCTCGTCCAAGCAAGAGTAGAATGATCTCATGTCTGGACAACTCAAAATCCTTCCGGATGCCATGAGTTCTGAATCTTGTACAAAATAGACTAATTTTGTTGGATAAAAATGCACGCAACATGTGCCTCTAAGAGACCACCAGAATTCCATTAGGAGGATGTCATTTTGCAACCCCTCATCATCATCATTGCGTTCCTGTGTAATGTAAATGGAGTAAGTCCCAGATTTCAATGTAGGATACTCTGTCCCGTTTTGATACTCCTCCACTTCATTGTACATGATGAATGTGTAATCTACAGGTGGAGACTCCCACGTAGTCAGTGGTCCCATACAAAACGGCGAGTCGATGTACACTGTAACGGCGCATTTACCTTTTGCCTGTGGCACTGGTCTGAATTTGAATCTTTGATTTGGATTTCCTGTCAAATTTAAATCTACACATTTTGCTTTGGAGGTGGGTGATTCAATTGCTGGAGAAGAAATATACTCGTAATCATGGACTGAAATGACTGATGCATTCTTTAACGGTGCCAAGTGGTATAAATCGTATGATGAGGTTCTTTCCTGACAAAATAATTTGAAATGATCAGAAATTAAAATTGTGTTCTAGAAAAATATTTGTCAGGGACTTACGTTTGTCCTGACACGGTTTGCAATTATGTGAATCATGCAGTCTTGAAATATCTCCAACCCTTCGTTGATATCCAGAAAACCATAATGACTGGTTGACTGCGATCCTGCAAAATTTAAGGCGAGTAAATGGGCACAGAAAATGGTAATTGTTAGCTTTTGTATCTCCATGGCCTTAAGACAGTGACTATATTTTTTGCTTGTTTCTAGTAAAAGGTTTATTGAACAACGGATTTTTTGTTCTATTAGAAAGTTTCCTACTAGTTCCCGGTTCAAAATTTTTATCAATTAGTTTTTTTTGAATTTGGACTCTCAAAATATTCTTTTTTAATATAGTCCGCGTTAACTCTTGTAAACATAATGTCTAGATTCGTGCTACAAGCTTGTTTTAGTTGCAGACATTACCTTCCTGGTCTCGTTTTCGTAGGTTATTTTCTAGGTCTCTCGATGTAAATTGCACGTGTAAATGACAAAAATTTCAAGGTAAGTAAGCATCGAGATCGAGCCAAGCTCTCTCTGTCCAGGTACTTCTATGAGGTACCCTATTGCCTATAAGCCAAATTACTCTTTGTGCACTATAGACAGGAAGTATTTTCTCTATGACATTTGCATTTGCATAGCAAACAATTGTTCAAGAGAATGTGGCTCGTCAAGGGCAGTTTTAACGGAAGCAACTGAAAAGAACTACTGAAGAAACAGGGAAGATGAAAAACACTACTTAAAATAATGATATCCGATGTTTTTACTCGTAATTTTATTGAAATTCTTATTACAAGTTTAATTGTTGTTCAGTGTATCAACTAAAATTCTACGTTCCAGGAATTAGTACTATTAGCGTGAGAAAAATGTATTGTTTGAAATGAACTTGGCTCTTGATTTGAAAGCCCTTTACTGACGATGAGTAAAAATGTGGAAATTTTGGAATGGTCAACGGAAATAAACATTTCATTTTTTAAATGAAACATAACAAGACGGCTTTTGATAACTCATACTCATAACTCATCAAACCTTTTTCAATTATAAGATTGCGACAATCATGATAAGGATTATTGAATGAAAAAGGAAAACTGAACTAAATACTTCCTATGAGGTATGGAACTTGAGACTATGGAGCAAATGTCATGAAAGATTCTCCTTCAGTTCGTAATGAATACTACACTAGGTCAGCTATCAATCAACAAGTAACCTGTTTCAACGTCTAATCGAGATTCTCAACGAAATCAGTCGAAATATATCAATTCGACTACGCTGAAGAGATGGTGACACTCATTTGGCCGTTTGAGCCTTCCTGGAATTTTAAACAGATTTTTCCATGCGCTATGAATAATGCCATTGAATGACCACGATAAAAAAGTTGACAATGTTATGCTTTAAAAAGCCTACAAAAAGCCTAAATTTGTCTATATTGTTAATTTTACGTTGGCCACACGGTTTATTTTTTAACGTGGCCAGTGTGCAGGGGCATTCAATGGCATTAAACATTGTATTTAAGAAAACCTTTTTAAACTTTAAATTCCAGGAAGGCTCAGACGACCAAATGAGTGTCACCATCGGTTTCAGCGTAGTTGAATAGATATATTTCGACTGATTCCGTCGAGAATCTCGATTAGCCGTTTACTTGCAAGTATCAACAGATGGCAATTCAATTTACAATTTATTACTGTGTATTACAGAAAAAATTACAATACCAGGAAGGGATAGATCTCTCCAAGTAATATTTTCTCAACACACTTACTTACACCTGTGCTTTTGACGGCAACAAAACTAAAACAATTAATCCCCTGAAATTCTGTTTCCAGATTCATGCAATCCTGTTTTTTTTTAATTATGAACTTATTTTTACTTACGAATGCCAATGCCAAGCGTAATTTCGGAAGGAATTTGCAAGTATGCAAATGAACTGAAGCACCATTAAACTTGAAACAGTATCTGGTAGGCTGAGTAATTCAGTTTAGGAAATTGACAAAATTTAATGAGTACTTAAGTCACAGATGCCAAAGCTTTTTATTTCTTTCTATAAAAGCAATAAGTTCTTCATTTCGTTAGAATTTAATTATAGTATTTCCTGAACGCACAGACAAGATTCGAAGCAATTGAATATCAATTAAGGTCAGCATTTCATATATCAAAATAGAATTTCCGGAAATATTAATTTTATTTTTTATTTAATTATTCAAAAAAATCATATAAAATGGGAAAACGTTTCCAAGAGTTCCAATTCATATCCAGCATTTGTAGTTTCAGTAGTACTACTTACAATTTTAAATCCTGTAGGACTCGATCAGTTTCTCTTTTTCAAAAGCGACAATAAAGTTTCCAGAAAATGAACTGGATTCTGATTTTTTGTGTAACATGGGGTAAGTTGCGACCCATTCTTTTCTATTTAGTTAGAGGTTAACTCTTCAATTCGAATTTGCAGGTTTTGCCCATGGCACTGGGAAATTCCCTGACCCAGCAATCATCACCAACATGTCAATGACAGGATCTCGCTTCCCAAATGTCAGTGACAACCCTATTCAACCCTTTGGAAAGAGTCCTGTCACTGCTGTGGTCGAGGTTCTAGTCGTAATGGATAAAGATCTTGGCGACAGGTTTGGCCAGGACAAAGAAGCAATCCTGAACTACCTAAACATTTATTTTTGGGACGTTAGCGTTCGCTTCAAGACACTTCGAAGTGTGAAGATCTCGTTCCACATAACAGGTGTAAAGGTGTTTTCGGTAAGATTTTTGACAAAAGCAAGCAAACTGAAATCTTTTTGTATGTACCTACTTTGTTTATTTTGTTTGTCTTAGGATTGGCGAGAACAAATGTTTCTCGAGGAAATCGTAGGGCAAGACCATGAAGGCAAAATAAATGTCGACTACGCATGGCTTTTAGAAAGATTCAATACGTGGATTAGAGAAAGACTCGATTTATTTCCTAAATTTGATGTTGCCATGCTGATGACTGCTGTACAAGGTTCTGGACAAATCCTAGGTTATGCACCATTTAAAGCATGTGACCCCAGAGTAAGCACCATGATCGTCCACGACCTCGGCACATGGGAATTACCAGCAACTACAGCACACGAATTTGGACATGCGTAAAGAGTTTTTAGAAATTTATTTTGTCGACAAAGCAAAATCATATTTATTTTAGAGATTTTAATAATTTTTATTCAAGGCTTGGGGCACTACATGATAATGACTATGCGGAATGCGATGGTATTCACGACAAGATAATGAATAGGTCGGGTGCTTTTGTGCACAAGTGGTATTTCTCGAAATGCAGTGATCGAAGCATTTTCGAATTCCTTGCGTAAGTATTGGGAAAACATTTGCATGGTGAATCTTTAACTTTCATGCGAAATTCCTAATTGGTATGGATATTTTAGCTCGCCAAGCGCATCTTGTCTGCGAACACTGGACCACGACGGACAGCTTCCTATTAGTCCTGACTTCAGTACTGTGAAAGCACCAGACATGACTGAGCAGTGCAAAATGTTACTCAATAACCCTAATGCATTCGTTAGAGAAGTGCGAGAATTTACAACACAAATACAATGCATCACTCTAAGTTTCCTAACCAAACGTTTTTAATTTTATTTAGACGGACACGAGAGATTGTGGTGCGTTAAACTGCGTTTTATACGGTGAAAATTGGCCGTGGCAGACTTGGCGTCCGCTGGATTTAGATAATACTCCTTGCCTTAGCGGAGGGGTATCAAAAGCAGATCAGATTTTAATTTTTAGTATTTTCTTTTGTGACGAATCTACCAAAATTTATTTATTTTTGTAGCGTTGTTTCCGTGGTCGTTGTCGAAAGTCTGGATCACTCATCCAAAACGTCCGAAGTGGAAAGTGCCTTGTCGGGGAAGATAATACGGTTCAAATGTCGAAATGCGTGAGCCCTTCTTCCGGAACACCCTTAGACCGTTTTCCTGTAATGGAGGGGGATCATGGGAAGATCTTGTCCACACCTTACGCTTACGATAGCTATGACGTATGTGTATTCATCAACAATCACGTTAAAGGCAATGGATTGTTTCTAAGCAGATGTGATACGAAGGACATATGGCAAGGCTGGGATTTTGTAGATATTGGAAATGACGAGTTTTTACTACGTCATCGAAAAACGGGAAAATGTGTAACTCAAGCAGGAAATAATGTTAAGATGTCTGAAACATGTCAGAAAAAAGATTTACGTATGCGATGGATACTGATGTAATTAAACAAAAAAAACAAATGAAATATATTGCGTGTTTTGGAGGACATAATCGATTCTAACTTGATTCATTTTTAACTTGAATTTCACCTCCTTCTCCATTGCGCTGGGAATATTTTTAGATTGTTTGGTCAGTCAATCAAAAATATTTCGGATTGAAGATTAGTGGCCTCATGGTTTGTTTCAAAGAAACCAAAAGAAAATTTTAGGATGTATTATTCTTCCAAAATGTTTCATGCAGGAATAGATTAGGGTAGCGTTTTGAACTATTTTTTTATATTTTACGGTAATATTACATTCTTAATCGACTATGATTAAATATTTGCATAGGTTTTCCCTTCCTGGCACCATTTTGAGTTATGATCAAACGCGTGTCTGTTGATCCATGGTATCGCTTCTAAAAAAGTTACATGAATTTAAGTTTCAATCAAACTAACTCGTATTAAATATTTCAATTAGCTAAATAAATACTTTTAAGTAGAATAGATAGAATACCTACCAGCAATTTTTGCAAAATAATCTGGAAAAAAATAAAATCTTTTATGAAACCATTCGTTGTGGCTGTAACAATTTAAAAAAAATGCTTGCCTGGCTTGTGTGTAATGCCGCAGCCAAAACCTATAATATAATTCCAAACAATGTTAAGTACTGGAAGATATATTATTCCTCATTTTTTTAGACACACCTTAATCGTGAACTAATGTGCTCAGTGCTTACCCCAGGAAGATAACCCGACTTGGACGAACTGTTTATTTTCCTTCTGATAAAGTATTGGTGACCCACTATCTCCATTGCACTGTCCTGTGCGGGTGTTCCGTATTGAAGTGCCACTGTTATCACGAGGCTTCAAATGACCGGCACAAATCATTCTTGGAGTAAACGGTAGCGTTGGCGGATCACTAGTAGAGTTGCATATTTCATCGGAAAGGTATCCCAAATTACCCTTTTTCAACTCTCTCTCGAGTTTCCATTTATCAGGATCATAGGATTCTGTTACTTGTTCACCCCAACCAGCCAATGTGTAATTTGGCAAAACTTTAGCCACATCATCCATGAAGGAGCCGTAGACTCCTACAGGTGGCAGACAAATTGGAGTGGGAGAATCAGCGTTTCCAAGATCTAATCTTTTTTCCAGGCGGATCAAACCAAAGTCAAAGTCGACTATGTTTCCGATATAAATGTATGCTGGATGTAATATGAATTCCGCGATGTCCAAACGGATCGTGGACTCCTTCTCGTCCGCATATAAAGCGGAGGAGCTTTGAAAATCAGAATTAGTAAATCTTAGAACTAACTGACTATAACTGTTTGAATAAAGCGTACCTCAGTTTGTTACGATCATCATCGGAAGTGTTGTATGCATGGAGTGTGTGAGCGTGAAGGAGAATCTGATGATCGTCAGCAGAATATTGGTCTACGCAGTGTCCAGCAGTTAAAAGAAATCGATCATTGATTACTATGAATATAATAGCGCAGAATTAAATATTAAAGTTCAAAGTGAAAATCAGAAATAATGGAAAGTAAAATTATGAGTGATCAAAATTCAAACCTGCAGCACCACACTTGTGGACGCGCGTGTTCTTGTAAACAAGCGTGGCAAGCCATGGGAACTCGTTCAGTTCAGTGTCGTCGCCATCTAAATATTAAAAACTTTGGAGTGAAAAAGTTTTTAAAGAAATTTGGTAAGAAGATTTTGTCTCACCAATGATTCGGTCGTCTTTATTTTGTAGTCCGCAAACTTAAATTAAAAAAACATTTTAAGAGAAGATGTACCAGACTTGTATCAGACGTAAAGCTTACCGCATCTCATTTCTTCTTTCCTTTCCTCGGTCTTTGGAAGAGGCTCAAGTTCTGAAATAAAATTTTCAAGTTTCAAAATGAAAATGAAATCGAAAATAATTGTTCCGGCAAATCCAAACCTACTTTGGTCGTTATCGCATTCTGCTTTGCATTTCAATGAGTCACAATTGGATAAACTTTCCCCATAGTTTATTGCGAGGAACAAGTCCCTCATTTCAGGAAGACTCGGACGAACGTTGAAATGCTCGTTTTTACAAAACGTTTTGTGCCCACCAGCACCGTCTGTGACCTTCACGTGAAATATTGAATCTGAACATTCTTCATCGATATTCCTCGTGTGGAGCGTGCATTTAATTCCCACGTGACAGCCTGGTGAACCCTTCAAGTAAGCACTAAGGGTTTATGACTGTATCACGTTTGGTCTTAATGGAATACTCATTGACTTACCAGAATTGTCCAGAGGATACTGTCGTTATTGTTGGTTACTTTGGTTGCGTTAAATTCCAGGTCAACTTCATACCTTTTTGACCACTCCCCAAGAATGTGGCTCGTCTCTTTACGGACAGGTTCCGCTGCTTCTAGGGATACTGTTCCCTGAAATATGGTGGACAATGTATGTACTAACGATTTTTTGATAAGAGAGCTAATAACCGATTAAGATATTGTCCCATACAGCACAATTTTCCAATTGGACTAATTCCATGCAAAATGTATGTAAGGAACTGGAAATATGGCTGTTCATTTCAATTTTCCGAAGTTATTTTCCTTACCATACGAATAATGTAGGGTAAAACCAACAAATAAAAATTTAAAATGCTTAAAAATCCACCCATTTTGAGTTAATCAACTGTTTGGGAGTGATTGACTAGATTATTTTAATTCTGACGACAGCAGTCAAGCGAGATGTTTATCAAATAAATTTTTAATTGCGAGTGACGTACCTAATAAAAACAATTTTATTATTATCATAATTCACTTTCGGCATGTGATCAAGCGGAAATAAACCACACACAATGACACGGTCTTCAAAATAATATTTAAAAAAAAAAACAACTCATTTTTCATATGTAAACACTTTGAATCGAATATCTTTGCAATTACAATTGTTCTCGTAATCTAATCTGACGTATAGGTTTAATCCTGACACCATCTTGCATTTTGATTGTAGGCATGTCTTTTGATCCATGGTACCGCTTCTGTGTTTACGGAAATTCCAGTTTTATTCGCTTAAAAAGCTACTAAAAGTTTATTGTCAATTATAATTGGCTTACCCGAAACTTTCGCAAAATAATCTGAAGATGTAGAACAAATTAGTTTGGAAATGTTATTATTTTGACTTTAAATTGTTAAAGTGCCTGATTACCTGGCTTATCCGAAGTGTCACAGTCAAAACCTGGAATTGAGAAATATTTTAATGTAGAGTTAAGCAGTGTCAAAAAAATGACTTCAAAATCAGGGAAAAGGAATTCACCGTAGAAATACGGTCTAGGAAAGGCAAGTTTATACCCCTAGTCGCAACACCAACTTGGATGAACTGCTTATGTCTCCCTTCCAGAAAAAGTGGTTCGCCCCCATTCCCAGTACACTGCTTTGTGTGGCGACGTTCCACTGAAGATACTTTTGGCAAACTTTTGGCACAAATCATTCTTGGAGTGAACGGAAGTTGAGATTGCTCACTGCTGGAGTTGCATAATTCGTCTGGAAGGAATTCTGAATTAGTTTTCTCAAAGAGCAACTCCGCTTTCATGCCATCTTCATATTCAAGACGCTGTTTGCCCCACCACCCAGCGAAAGTGTAAGTTGACGAGAGTTTAGCTACTTCATCAATAAACGAGCCGTATGATCTAACTGGTGGAAGGCAAACTGGAATGGGAGCGTCAGCTCTGCCAAAATTCAGTCTTTTCTCTAGGCGGATCAGTGCGTAATCGTAGTCCACTATTCTTCCAATTGAAGTGTACGCTGGATGAACAATAATTTCAGCGATATTTAAACGGATGGTTGAATTCTCCTTGTCCATATTCAGAACGTCGGGACTGATTCAAAATTAAATGGTTCACATAAATATTGGATACCAATATTATCAAAATAAATTCATTCCGGTCCTGACAAAAGTACCTCAATTTTTCACGTTTATCATCGGAATTTGAAGTATTAAATGCCTGGAGGGTGCGAGCATGAAGGAGAACTTGAAGCTCACTAGGGGATTTCCCATTCAAGCAATGTCCAGCGGTTAAAAGGAACTTGTCGTTGATCACTATTTAATTGTGATTCAAATGATAAAATGTTTTGGAATTTCTTGAGGATGAAGAGTAAAAATTCAAACCTGCTGCACCACAATGGTAGCTACGAGTGTTGGTGTAAACTAAAGCAACCACCCATGGAAACTCATTCATTTCAGTGTCATCCTCTCCTGATTAATGAAATTGAAACGAAGAAAACATTTAAAAAGTAGAAAATTACATGAACCATGTAATAGATGCCGGATATATATTTTTTTCTGTATCTCACCAACAATTGAATCGTTTTTGTGTGGCAATCCGCAAACTGAAAGTAAAAAATATTAATTCATAATACCCCAAAGTACGGAGTACATAGTCAAAATCACTTACGGCATCTCATATCAACTCTCTTTTCAATTGTCTCCGGGAGGGGCTCAAATTCTGAAATAAATTTATAAATTCCCTTCAGTAAATGGAGTCGAAGAATGCTAACATTGACACGATTTTCCAATTACGTTGATCATTGTCGCACTCCGCCCTGCATTTTAGTGAATCAGACGTGGCTAACCCTTCTCGATAAATAATGGTGAGGAACATATCTCTCATTTGAGGGGAACTCGGACGAACGTTGAAATGCTCGTTTTTACAAAATACCTTCTGCCCACCGCCACCATCCAAGACTTTAACACGGAACATCGAATCCGAACATTCTTCGTCAGTATTATTTGTACTTAGAATGCATTTAACTCCCACGTGGCAGCCTGGTGCGCCCTTGAAATTAAAATAAACATTTTAAAATTGATTGTCTGATTTAAAACGAGATTTTTACGACAAGACTATAATTATTGATTTACTCACAATAATTGTCCAGAGTATGCGACCCGTGTTTTTATTTTTCATGCTTGCATAAAATTCCATGTCAACTTCGTAAATATTAGACCACTCGCCAAGAACATGGCCTTGTTCTATACCAGTCGTCTGCAGGAAGAATCATAAATGAATTTTTGAAACAAAAATTTGCGGTTGAGCAGTCTATCAATTCATTCTAATCTATATTTTAACCATAAGAAGGTGTACAAAGAAATTACAAGTGAAACTAAATTGTCTTGAACTTACCAGGAGTAAAATAGAGGATAGGATTAGGTAACTTAAAATATTGTTTGAAATTCTCTTCATTTTCAATAGCTCTTAAAACCAGTGGAGCAGTAAGGAATAATCACAATGAATAACTGAACGGATTCAATGACTCCTTTTTAAAATATTTGTTTTGCCTCTGCACTTGCAGTCAAAACAAGTTTTATTTGCGTACACCCACTAATTGTCAGTGGCCGTTATCTAATGTTTTTTATGAATTTTGCCATAATTTTCCGACACGCGATGAAGCGAAAATATAAATATTTGTCTTCAAAACAACCTATTAAATACTTCCCAATAAAATTAAGCACTAAACAATTCTAGTGGCACGTTAGGCTTAATTGAAAACTGTTTGATTCGTTGGAATGCTAATATCTCAAGTTTTCAAAATTGTGCAAAAGGAATGGCATGAGGGCATAAATAATAAGACGACAGTCGAAAATCATGAAGATTCAATTGATTTCGTGTCATTCCTAAAAAGGGGTGTATTACATAATCTTTTATCTTGTTCCAGTTCACCTTAATTAATTGAAGTATTTAATACGACACTACGTAATTTATTCTGATATTTTTTCACCATTTAAATTTATGATTTAAGATTTGTGATTGACTTAAAGAAATAATTTGTTTTCAATAACTCCACTACGTTATGAGTCTTCAATCCTCAGTACAACTTATTGTATGGTAGCAGGAAAACACTAGCAGCGACATCGGCATTTGTAATCTGGAAATCCGCAATGACCGTACCAACATCCTCGTTGGTTGCAACGTCTTGTGCATCGTCTCTTACAAGAGAAAATAAAAAGGGCTTCTGGTTCTGTTCCATTAGCAATTTGCAAGGGCTTCAAAGGGGAAGAAGTTACATCATTTTTATCCTCAACTTCATCAGCAATACTGTCATTCGCAACCAGAATTACTAGTGAAACGACGACAAAAACGGTCTTCATTTTTCCAATGCTGTATGACTCCTGTAGAACAAGCAAAAAAACATTTACCACTGGTACCTCAAAAACTCGACAAATAGCCACTTTCATTACCACAAAAGAGCTTAAAATGTTCTTGACTATTGAAACGCAATAAAAGAAAGAATGCAACACTTACTTATTTTCTCCCTAAGTTTTGACTTTAGTATTGGACCAAAATATTTGAGCGAATCCCAAAAATTACCTGAATTGAGTAGAAAATTCTAATAAGAATTTTTCCTGCACATCGAAACCACAAGTGGATGATATATGTGTATGCAGTGTCATTGCATTTTTATATATTACCAAATTTTTGATCTGCTTATTAGCAATTTAAATGAACTTACAGTAGCAATAAATCATTCCTACTACAATTTTCGGCGAAACCATAAGGTCGTTGCTCAATTCAATACAATGGTTTAGTCTAGTCTACCTACCATCTGTAACGCGATAAAAAAACTGGGAACAGGGAACAACAATCAAGATAAGTTATGCAATCTCGATCAGATCCGGCACGTGTTTACATTAGATTAGTTGACTTTTATCAAAAATTGCTTTTCAAGCTTTACTCAGAGGCGTTTTTGCGTGCTAGAAATGCTTTGTTTACTTCAGTTTCCATAAATAAAAATGTTCTGAAGTTCTGAATGATTTGCTTCCTCTGTAAGGCAAAGGTTGCGCATATGGACTTCACTGGCATTGGAATAGTGAATCCTGCAATGTCTGTTTGTGGTTCTTTGTTCTGCTGGACTCATATTTGTATTAAGGAAAAGTATTTATTTTGCTAATACTACCACGTAAAGTAAGACTATTGTGATTCCATATAGAAAGGAATGCATAATGGTGCGTAAAATATGCAACGCGGATGTTTATTTCGATTTGATTTGTCATAGCCATTTAAATGTATAACAACCCTTTTCAATCTCGGTCTTTACAATTTATTAATAAATTCAAAGTGAGTACAGTACACACTATTGGGAACCAGGATCCGTATAAACAACCCCATTCACTTTTCAAAGTCACAAAAAACGAAGTGAAATCCTCATTTTTCCTCAAATTTTGTTTTTAAAAAAATATTTGAAGACGCTATAAACATTTTTGAGGCCACATGTGGTGCTTACGACTAGTTTTTTAATTGTTTCTGCGCAAGTGTAAAGAGGAAAATATTACATATATAAATGGTTTTGTTATTGTTAGTCTTGACTTGAACTGAAATCGAATAATTATAAAAAGGAAAAAAAAAGTTATACGCTGATGATTTCTTAGCACTTTCTTAGCTCTCGCTTTGGCAAAAAATTCTTACGGGGGTTTTATCTGATTTTTGTTTAATTTAACTCTACCAAATTACCTTGAGTGTGTTTTGTTTCTCCATGAAAGATTCATGATCACGTGAATGGTAATCAGAAATACAACGTATTTGCACAGTGAATCAGGAAACTCAGTAAATTATGTGCATAAATTAAAATAAAAATTTTATGACACAATTGGCCAAAGTTTTATTTCAAAATACATGTTCTCATATTTTATATCTCATGCATTACTATGTCGTATGTATGCATAATACAAAATGTAATGAAACAAATGGAACACGAATAAATCACTTTCTCCGAATCTTATTTCTGAAGCATATTTTACCTTACAATGCTTAAAACAAAAAGCATTCATAAAAACTAAGTACATGATTCAAATTAAACTTGCTTTATTTAAATATGTATGACATAAATTTCCGCTCATCTATTTTTTTAATACGCTTCCGAAGTATTTTTCAATACTACTTTTCTAACGATCGAGTCAAGTTCCGCATAAAGATTGCAATGCAGTGACATGAAAACAGAAAAACTATTTCTAAAAACATTTCACTTTTCATGTTTTGTAAGTAGGTGGGGTAAGTTGCAAAATATAATTGTCGTATCAATTTGGTGAAATTAATAAAAGAGTCAGGAGAATATTCAAAAAATTCTTATGATATCCGTCATTTAAGGGTGTCCAGTACAAGTGCATTTGAAAGAATAATAATTGCTACCAATTTTAACTTTGTCGTGGAAACCTTCGTCGTGGTTTGGTTGACAAGGAATTTGCTAATATTTTCAAACAGAACAGGACAACCACACTGAATTACTTGATTGTTTATTTTTATGATATAATTAAGTCGTCGTTTTAAGACATTTTCAAGCATGAGATTCACATTTGACGTAACCGCTTCTTATGTCTCCATTCCAGAAAAAAAGGTTCTCCCCCATACTCATTACACCATTTTGTGGGGCGGCGTTCCACTAAAGATTCTCTTGCATTGCCAGTATGCTCCAGACTTTTGGCACAAATCATTCTTGGAGTGAATGGACTTTGAGATGGCTCGCTGCTGGAGTTGCGTAATTCCTCAGGAAGGTATTTTAAATCATTTTTCTCAAAGAGCAACTCCACTTTCCCACCATCTTCATATTTTCGGCACGCACTCTAACAATAAGTTCGCTCACACATTTGACCCGTACAAGTAAATTTTATGTCTTAGAAAATTAAATTGTCAAATACAATCAAATGTATTGAATACTTTATGCTATAAAGACGAAGCGTGTGGAAGTTTGTTACAAATAAATCCAAGACGTAAAAATAAAGCATTCCAAGCAATTATCATCTGGGATTGTAGTTGTTGAATGATGCACATAGACTTTATTGATTTACCCTTAGCAAATGGAATTATAAATATTTGGATTACTGAAAATGAATGTCTCTGCTTTTAATTTAAAATTCATGTGCAACAAAGTATCAAATTGTTTTAAATGACTGTACTACGTTATGAGGCAGATCTTCAGTATTAAGGTAGCAGGAAAACTTATGGGCATAGACATCGGCATGTATAAAACGGAAATCCGCAAGATCTGTAACGACATCCTTGTGCAGTGCAACGTTTGGTGCATCGTCTCCGACATGAGAAAATAGAGAGGGCTTCTGGTTCTGTTCCATTACCAATTTGCAAGGGCTTCAAAGGGGAAGAAATTACATCATTTTTATCCTTTTTATCCTCAACTTCATCAGCGATACTGCTATTCGCAACCAGAATAACTAGTACAACGACGCCAAAAATGGTCTTCATTTTTCCAATGCTATTTGACTCCTGTTGAGTAATCAAAAAAAAACATTATTTACTACGGGTGCCTCACAAACTCCTCAAATAGTGACTTCATTACCCCAAAGGAACTTTCGTCTTAAAATGTCCTTGACTATGGAAACGCCCTAAAACAAAGAATGTCACAATTACTTCTTCCCGAAGCTTTGACGTTATAACTGTACCAAAATATTTGAGTGAATTCAAAAAATTACCTGAATTGAATGGTAAACTCTAATAAGAATTTTTCCTGGACATTGAAACCACAAGTGGATGATATAATATCTGAACGCAGTGTCACCGCATTTTTATATATTACCAAATTTTTGATCTGCTTATTAGCAATTTAAATGAACTAACAATAGCAATGAATTATTACTACTACAATTTTTGGCAAAGCCATAAGGCGGATGCTCAATACAAATAACATCTGTAACTCGAACAGGGAGCAACAATCAAGATAAGTTAAGCAATCTCGATCAAATCCGGTACGAGTTTAAATTAGACTACTTGGGCTTTAGCAAAAATTGCTTTTCAAACTTTACCCAGAAGCGTTCAATTTCTAGAAATGCTTTGTTTATTTCAGTTTCCGTAAATAAAACAGACAGTTCTAAATAATGTGCTTCCTCTGTAAGGTAAAGCTTGAGCATACAGGGAGTTCATTGAATACGTGGTTGCTTGTTCTGCTGGACTCATATTATCGAAAAGTGTTTGTAATATTACAAATATTACCAAGTAAGACTATTATGGGTGCAGCTATAAGGGAATGCGTAATGGTTATAAAAACATGCAGCAATGCAACACGGATGTTTATCTCGATTTTGATTTAATTTTAGTCTTAACCATTACAATGCATAAAAATGTTTTCAATCTCTGTCTTTTGTTACCTGGAATTGACTGCTTATTAATAATTCAAAGTACTAATACTCACATTTGGGGATCATGACCACGTTCATGCAACCAAAAAGGCAAGTTTTCAAGTCCCAAAAAATGCAAAATGAAGTTCACATTTTGCCATAATTTTAATTTAAAGTATTCGGATAAACATATTTTGTGGCCATACTCAAATTATGTGATATTTACGATTAGTTCTTTAATTGCATCAACAAAAAAGTATAAAGGAGATCATATTAAATTTATAAATGGTTGTGGTTGTTTTAGTCCCAAACTGAAGTTGAGTTATAAAATGGAAAAAAATCTTTTGAGTGTTTTGTTTCTCCATGAAAGATTCATGGTCACTTGAATGGCAATCAGGAAAGCAACATATTTGCGGTGTAAATCAGGGAGCGCAATAATTTGTGTGCATGAATTAAAATAAAATTTTTATGACACAATTGGCCAAAGTTTTATTTCAAAATACATATTCCCATAAATTCCTGTTTCATGTATTGCTATGTCATATGTAAGCATAGCGCAAAGTTTATTGAAACAAATGGCACTTGTATAAATTACTTTCACGGAATTTTATTACAAGCGCATATTTTACCCTAGAATGCTTAAAATAAAAAAAACATCTATTGAAGGCCATAGTACTGTTTTTAAATTGCAATTGCTTTAATTAAATATGATATAAATTTCCGCTCATCTATTTTTTTAAATGCGCTTTCGAAGTATTTTTCAGTACTATTTTTCTATCGACCGAGACAAGTTCAGCATAAAGATTTCAAGGCTGTGACATCAAAATGGAAAACCTATTCCTAAAAGCATTTCACTTTTTTATACTTTGCTGTAGCTGGGGTAAGCTGCAAAAAAATATTTTACCCGTTCACTGAAATTAAGTAATACAACTTATTTCTAACAGAAAATGCCAGATCCATGACAATTTCTCAGCACAACGACTCGCTCTCATTAAGTGGATCAGATTCCGTGAAACGAAGTGGAATTCGAATGGAGGAGTCGGGAGAATATTTACAAAATTCTTATGATCTTCGTGATTTAAGGGCGTCCAGTACAAGTACAACTGAAAGGATGATAATTGCTCACAATTATAACTTCATCGTGGAAACCTTTGTGGTGGTTGACAAGGACTTTGCTGATCTATTCAAACAGAACAGGATAAACATACTGGATTACTTGACAGTCTATTTTTATGATATAAGTCGTCGTTTTATGACATTTTCAAGCATGAGATTCAATTTCCACGTAACTGGTGTAAAGATGATATTGGTAAGAATTTACGCATTTTATTGTAGCCAAAAAAGAATTATGTCAGAAAGTTCACGACCAAATGAGACCCTGAATATAAAATTTTATCCAACCAAAACTGAATGCTTAAATATTTTTTAAGGATGTACGAGATCAACCCTTTTTTGAACACACACGAACCTCACACGGTCTAACCAATGCCTCTCGTCTACTCAACCATTTCAATGACTGGCTTGACGAGAAAATTCATTCTCCTAAATTTGATATCGCTATCCTAATGACTCCCTCAAAGTTTGCTGGAAATGCTGCAGGAAGTGCGTATATTGGTGGGGCATGTTACCGCCGTACAAGTGGTATCATTATCAGTGACGATGGCTCTTGGAGTAGCGTGACAGCTCTTGCTCATCAAATTGGCCATGCGTAAGGGTGTAAAACATTCCTCCCAAAAGTAAATAC
This sequence comes from Seira musarum, assembly GCA_027743895.1. Taxonomy (NCBI): domain Eukaryota; kingdom Metazoa; phylum Arthropoda; class Collembola; order Entomobryomorpha; family Entomobryidae; genus Seira; species Seira musarum. The sequence continues at coordinate 27,869 of JAHZMX010004036.1, forward strand.
TTAAAGGCGGCATAAATAATTTCTTAACAACTATTTTTACCGAAGACTTGGGGCTGTTCATGACGATGACCCGAAACTTGCAAGAAACTTGACTTGTAAAGGGAAAATAATGGCGTCTGGAACTGGATCAGATTCCAAAGGCAGATGGTATTTTTCTAAATGCAGTGAGGCGATGATATCGGAATTTGTGAAGTACGCTTAAAGAGAAAAAATATACTTATTTCGTATTACCGTAAGTTAGTCATTGAATTATTTTCTCTTGTTTGTTAAAGATCCGTCGAGGGTTCTTGTCTGGAAACTTTAGAATACCAAGGATCATTGTCCATTCCATCCGAATTTTAATTCTGCAAAGGCTCCGACAATGCTTGAACAGTGTAAGATGAGGTTGCATATCATATAATGTGTATCCTTAAGGTACTTAATTTCCAAATGTTGTCATTAGTCATTAGCGTGTTTCATTTTAAAATTAGTTTTTAAAACTTTTTTTAAGGAGGAAGTGAAAAATTGCAATACACTTAATTGCATAATTGAAGAAAGAAGTACACAGGAAAGGAAACAATTCAAGTTAATTAAAAACGATATTTTATAGCTACATCCTAATTAGCGCATTTAGGTTTGAACACATTCCTAAGTAATTAAATAAAATTAGAAATGACAACATATAATTTCATTTTAATTTTGGACTTGTAGCCAAAAGAAATCGAAATGTTCCTTTAGTAATGCCTCTTAAATAGCTGAGCAACGTAATTCTCTTAATAACAAATTGTGTTCCATGCGATAATAGCACAAGCCTACATGACACTCGAAATTTTTGCATTATTTTACCCTCGATTTTACTCTGCCATTGATGCTTCTTCCACGACATAAATACTCTGTTCCCATTAACGCACAGAAATCTTCCCGTAGTGCAGAAAATAGCCCATGAAATAATCATAATAGGAGAAGTTACCCCAAGAGCAAAACTCGTAAGAATTGGTAGACTATCAACTCTCTGAATGAGAATCACATTCGCTGAAACAGGGACAATCAAAAGGAATGCGTACAGAAGTAAAATGATATATCCCACGATTGCCATAACATGAGCATTCAAAATTTGAAATGCTCTGTAGGTCAGTTGAAGTTGATGAGGTTTGCGGATCGCTTCACAAGTCAAATATTTTGATTTGGGTCGCCCAACTCTCAGTTCATGGGGGAGTATGATGGCTAAGTAAACAATGTAGAGGAAACCGGAAACTGCTGCTAACACGAATGGAGGCAATATAGTAACCGTAAAATATGAATTAAATACGGTCAATGTAATCCACAAAGGTAGAGTTAAATATTTCTCTGGAAAGAGACCTCCAAGGAAGAAAAGTGTTGATGGATTACATAAGCACAAAATATTTAATGCTAATCCCACCAGAAGTGTGTTTGCAATGAAGAATAAAAGGAAAATTTCCAAATAAAAATTTAATTTGTTCTTATCCCGATCAAGCCCCGGCATGAATTGTTTGTGTAAACTTCGATAAAAATGTAGGGATCCATTAATGGCTCGACAGAAGTCGTGGGGCAACCAAAGAAATGTTGTGGAAACGAAGAGAGCACAAACACAGGAGAGATAGAAGGGCAAAGCCAGATAAAATTTATCCCACTCTTTACCATAATGATATTTTACAAGAAGGAGGAACGTTGAGATCAACCAGAACTGTCCAACTAACCAGTTAAACTTTACTTTTGGGTAGAGTGCGTAATTAACTTTGAAAATTTCTGTGGATTCTTCTCCAACGACTGGAGTTGCGCCGACTTTGAGGCAGATTTTGTTTAGGGAGTACAATAACTTAAATATTCGTTTGCTGTACATATTTCCTGATGAATACTGAAGATCCCGAAATTAAAGACTTTTAAAAATTTTCCGACGTTTTAATATCATTAACATAAGTAGTCTGTGATATTGATCTAATCAGTGAAAGGCAAAAATTATTCCAAATTGAAAATATTTTGGTCGCCCACGTAATGTTCTCAATCAACTCAAAGTAAATGTGATGTTTATCTGTACTCACTCACATTATTATTAAACTAGGAAACGTACAAAATCATTAAATTCTAGAATTGGATTATTACTTGCTGACCCTTAATAAGTTTGTACCAGGAAATTAAAGAAAAAAATTTGATGTCTTCAAGGTTAAACTTAATTTTTTTAAATTACTTATTCATAAGAAAATGTTTTTGAGGTTGATTAAAAAATTCTATTTCAGAGAAACAAGCTTGTCGGAAGCTTTTTTGACAACTGATTAAATTGTCGTGAATTGATTGGCCAGAAATACATTTTTTTAGGAAATTAAGAATTACTCAAACAAATTGATGTCAAAAGTATTTTAAGTATTTTCTACGATTCTTTTCTCCGAAACAAGGTGAAGGAAGTGAGTGGCCAAAGCAAAGTGAAGGATTGCTAAAGTATTGGAATGAGGTCATGTATTGTAGGTACATAAACGAACCACGAGCTCAAAATTGTCGACATGATTTTTAAGGTACTTTTGAAATAAATTTTGTGTTTAAATAAGTCTTTTCTGACTTCCTGATACTCAGGATAGAGTTGGGATAGGAAAAAAATTATTGCGCAAGTATTCGTTTTACAAAGAAGCTGAAATAGTTTTTTTCTTTTTTTTGGCTCCATAAGTATTTTCAATAATTTTACCATTTTAAAGTCCTGGACTTGTAATGCAGGAAAAAACCATTCTATTTTAAGCGAACACGGTCACTATCAGAAAATTTCCTGAACATGGACAAATCCAAATCAATCATTTATCATCGATGATCGATTCATTTTGGCTGATAGTAAATCACAAGATGTACTTTTTTATAGTACTAGCGAGGTGAAACAAAGACTATCACAATTTTATCTTGTTAAAATAAACATATTTAATAATAAATACATTGCGTCTTTGATTTAGTAAACGTAACTTCCATTGAATCCCAGGAAATTATTTAAGAAAAATTGAAGAGATTCATATTATGATACTTTTTATACGAAACCTATTCTAATTCTACTTACGACTTAACAATATATGTGCATAATACGTTTATCCGCAAATATATAAATAGTCTACCCACTAAATAAAACACTATAACAGACTAAAATATCATATCGAAATTGTTTTGAGAGATTCGATTAAGGCAAATTAAAAGGCCGCTTTGCATGCTTCCAGTCGATTGAATTGCGAGTGCAATGAAGAAGAATAAAATCAGGTAAAATTAACTCCATTTCAGTTGGAGTCCGTCAGTCCATGAAGGTCCAGTAAGTAAAAGATTATCCAGTATCAAACTCTGAAATATTAAGAGAAAAAAACAATTAGAAAAAATTCCAGGATACACTCAATATAATTTTAAATTTTAAAATGCACCTTTTTATCCACTGAGTAATCAAAATTATATGAAACGTTGTTCAAAACTGCAGAAGACACTGTGAACATCACCCCCCTAATTTCAATACTTCCAAGTGTCATGTTTGAGGAATCGTATCCACTAAATTCTTTTGTCATTGTAAGAACGTTGTTCTCCGCTTTGAAAACATAATGGTCATACTGCACAAGGACATCTGGAACTGGGAAATAAAAATTGTTTTTTTTTAATTTTTAAAGTTATTTCGCATATTAAAGGTATTCCAAGATTGTCTTACGATTCGATTTTCCATCGTCCCAATAAAACTCTCCAGTTGCGTTGCTATCCTTCGAAAGGAAAACTTGAATGTGGAACTTATTCTTCCGACTTAATTCCGTATTCAGTGCGGGATCCTGCTTCATTATAATTGTCCCGCCTCGATACAAAATTGGTATGGAATTTAATGGTACTTGAAGCGTAATTGATTCTCCGAAGGATTCTAATATTTCGGGGTAATAATGTTGATACCAGAAACCCTTAGGAAGATACGCTTTGATTATGGATTTTTTGTAATTTTCTTCCAAAATTGGAACGACCATTACAGAAGGTCCCAACATGAAACACGTGTCAATATAAAAAGTGTTGATGTCTTGGGAAAACCTTTTTATACAAAATAAATTACAATGATCAAAAAAGTCTTGTTCAAGTTCAATTTACTCTGCAATTAAAAAATATTAAGCTTACTCGTAAAACAAAGGACGAGCGACGGGCTGACCGGTCAAATGTGCTTCAAAGAATAGAGTGTAAATGTACGGAAGAAGGGAGTAACGAACCATCAATACTTCCTTCGACGCATCCACAACTTCAGGTCCAAGTGAGTACGGATCTTGTGGCTGTAAAGGAATTTGGTGAATTTTTTAATATTTTTTTTGACATTGACCAAGCAACAATGGTGATAAAGTCATACAATGCTTCTCCGATCAAATCTCCTAATGCCCTGCATTAAAGTAAGGAAAATAAGACATTCAAAATTCCTACACATTCCAGGTTCCAATGAAGGGAAAAGTCACTAAAATAGCAAAACAAAACGCACTTGTATGTCACAATCGTTTCCATTGTTCCGTACAAATTATGTAAATCATAATGACGTCCACGAGCCTGAACTGCAGTACCACAAAGTGTTTTGGAATAGAGTTTTCTCCCAGTCACGTCTGGAAGATACGGTGGTTCATTATATGGGTCTGAACTGCATCCTTTTATGTGCTCTCCATCGTCAAAGTTACTTGGTTCATTCATATCCTTCCAGTTCAAAATTGGCAATTAAATTAAAATCATAATCATGTTCCATTGTGGCGATTTTTTGCATTTAATTTGGACTTTGACTTACGATCCAAGCTCCATCGAATGCAACTTTCTCCCTGAAATCCCGTAACTGATTAAGCCAATATCTGGTTGCGTTCGGATGAGAAAAGTCTGGCCAAACTGTGGCATTAGGATTCCAAACTTTGCCGATGAATGGCTCACCATCTTCATTTTTTATGAAAACGTTCATTTTGATTCCCTCCAGGTAGGGCTCATATTTCGCAACTGTGAAGTAATTAATCAAATAAAATTTATTGAATTTCTTGGATGACGAAAGTAAAGAAAGTTTTGTTTTTGCATACCTTCACTTCCAGCACTAATTCCAGGATCAATCAAAGGAACATAATGCATTCCACGCTACAATAAAAATTATTTAAATATGATTTTTTTTTTAATTTTTAAGTTAGCAAATTTAATTAGCCTTACAAGATGCAAATCTTCCACGAAATCCTTCAGTCCAGCAAAAGTCTTGGGGTCAACGGTAAAATCATCTTGGTTGCGCATGTAATCCAAGTCATTCCACTGGACATCCTATGGAGTTTTTAAAATCCCTATAGTTAAATATGTTGCTACTTCATGAAAATAATAATTTTGATCAAAATCGGTGCTTTAAATTCATACCACAGGAATTCCAGCTTTAAGATTCCTCGCCAAAATATCCGCTGTATGATTCAGAGTTCCATAGTTAAATCGACACAAATGAAAACCTAAGCTCCAGTACGGGGGGATCATAGGCCTTCCAATAATTTTTGTGTATTGATTCATAACATCAGATGGTTTCGGACCAAGGAAAATCCGTAAGTCAATAATGCCTCCAATTGTTCGAAACGTTAAAAAGCTTCCAGGTTGAGTTACCACCTCTGCAACGTAAATAATAAAAATGAAATTATGGATAATTTTTTCTTCATTAATTTCAATTAAGTAAAATGATTTTATATTCACGATTCACTTTTCGTACCCATTGCATTACTATTTGCAAGAAAAACGCCATACGCATTTCCAGCTTTGTCCAAATTCATGTAAAATGGATGACTTCCGTACAAGTTACGCTAAAAAAATAATTCATGTCATCACTTGTCATTTCGAAACGTTTTTCTTTAATTTTTGCGTGTCGTTTTTGATGGTGAGACTTACATTTTCGCCTGGTATTTGGTCTCTGTTAAAGAGCACATATTTCCTCCATTCAGTCGGTCTTTTTAGAGAATCCACTACTTCTCCAATGCCATATAAATACGAGGAAGCAAGGGAAGTGGTAATTTGCAAATACTGATTTGAGTATACGATTGGAGCAACTGTACTATCAAATCTGCAAGACCACGAACATAAATATTTTAAGACTCATCAATTAATTTTATAGATCGTAATTATTTCCGTTTCATTCATTTGACTACATTGGGAACTGTTCATCTCTGCGGAAGACGGCGAATCCATTTTGAGATTGCTTTACAATGTAATTTTGCTTCTGTGATTTCTTGTCAGTTGTCAGGTAATTTAAAGGCACTTCAAATCGTGATGACGATGCATCCGTAATCTAAAATATAATTGCAAGAATCAAGAATTAATAGGAAGAAGGAAGAAAAGTAGTTCGTGTAAATTGATCATTTTTAACCTTACCTTAATTCTTACGATATCTTCAGTCTCATAAATCACATCGATATTTAGGTTCTTCACATCCTCAGGGTAAGGAGAGGATCTGACATTAACGGCGGATCCTCGCAAACCGAGTTTGGAACTTGTGAAGTTTTTAAATGCATAATAAGAAAATCCATAGGGATAGAAGCACCATGCCTCTGGAGTGCGAGGTTCGATCGGTCTCCAACAGCAGCCTCTTTCTATTAATTAATTATAATTTGCTATAAATATTGGTTTACTAGATTAATTACTTTTACTTACGATTTTATTTATAAAAAAAAATAGTTACTCAAGCAGGCGCTTTCAGTTGCTCCAGCTTCCGGATGACAGTCGAAGCGGTGATCACTCGCCAATTGACAAAGATCCGGTTTCTTATCGTGAGCGAGAGCGAAATGAGCTTTGGATTTTTCCCATGTTTTGAAATGTGAGGATTCCTGCGAACAAATTTCATAATTGAAATTGAGATTAAATTCACATAATTCTGTTCAGCATTCATGTCAAGTCGATTTGTACCTCTGAAATTCGAGATGAGAAATGATCACGAGCAACAATGAGAAATATTGATGTGATTGTTACAACGACCAAACAGTAGAACAATATTCTAAGGCACTTTGCACAATTCCCTTTCATGGGATGCTTTGGTATCAAAATGAGATGTTGCAAATCATCCGCCTCATGATTCAAATCATTTAATCTCGTTTCCTCCAAAATGCCAGCGGATTTGCTGAGGATTTTCATCCGTATTCCTTGCTCACCAGGCATTTTCCTTTTGCGATTTGTATTGCAACCATAAACTCCTTCAAATTATTTTGATTATTCCACAATTAAATCACATTTTTTCAATCTTTTGCTCACTCACGCATGTGACTCACTAATCGTAAGTATTTGTATCTATTTTTCAAATAAAATTCAAATGAATATTTTACATGACATAATATGTAATCGGCTTCTATTATGATGTAATTAATTAACAAGTTGACACGAGTTCTTTAATCTTCAAAATAGCATGTCATGTCATGCTTCAACTATTTATCAATTATCACTGCAAGTCTATTCCTCATGTACCTAAATACCTCAAGACATTTGAGAAGGAAGAAGAAAAACTCGTGTATGTAATGTTATTGGGATAAGAGAATCAGAGAATCCATCTGGTTTTGCGTTTGGGATTTCATCTGTTGCTTTTACTTATTCAATTCCATTTCACCTGACTCCTTACAAGTGTATTGTATTGTGTGTCGTGTGCTTCAGTTCACATTCTTATGCATCTTCTTCGCTCCCTTTGTCTCCTGTAGGCATTATATTTTTGTTTTTGGCCAGATCAGGAAAAACAAGCAATTTAGCTTTAGTACGTATCAACGTATGCATGAAACCTATTCTTAAGAAATCAGAGAGATTGCTTGCTTTCACAGAATTTGAGTCATGATTTCTGATTCAGAGTAAATAAAGCAATTTAAATCAGGTTTCAGATTCTTCACATCCCAAATCCCAAGCATTATTCTTATGCTGCTGGGGCTAGAAAATGAGTACAATGAAATTGTATGTCTTTGTTACGTAGCTAAGCTATCAGCCGAATATTGATTTGCATAAAGTGTTCATATCCGATCGAAAAAAATGGTTAGAGGTCACCGATTGACCTTATAATTGGAACAGAGCTTGTCTGTAAAATGAGGAGGAAGTCTATAACTTTTTAGCATTTTAAGTCAGGTTTTTATGGCAAGGTCAACAACTGAAGTTGAAATGATTTTACGTTAGACTTCTACAGTGGGTGTTCTATTTAATCACGAAAGTCACTGTCCCGTTTGGCGAGGTCGGATAATTGGTTCCGGTGGCAAAAAAAAAATCAAATGGGACAACACATATTATGAAACTCATTAGTTTGAATTAGTTTCATTCAAATGTCGCATTTTTACGCTGATTTAGTTATTTGAATTCATTGCCAGAGGCTGTCGCACACAGAATATAACATTTCTTCACACCTCACCGCGATTTGAGTTACCTTTAATAGTCTTTGTGCCACAGCCTTTCGCAGAGAATTCAAGTAACTAAATGATTGTAGAAATGCGACATTTGAATGAAAATAATGAATTTCATAATTTGTGTCGTCCCATTTAATTTTTTGGCCACCGGCACCAATAATCCGACCTTTTTTTGGCCTTGCCACACGGGACAGTAACTTTCGTGATTAGAAGCACACCCACTGTAATACCTTCATTCGAAAGCTTTGATCAAAAATAAAATTCAAAATATTTAATGCGAATGTGAATTTAATTTACTTTGATTGCATCAAAACGTAATTTCAAATGAACAAAATACTTTGCTATTTATAAATTTAAAAAATATTCCTGAAAATCATAACTATCGCTGCAAGTAGAACCTCAAGTGTATTCACACCAAATTTTTCAGCTCCACTACATCCAGACCCACCGTCGTGGGGAAATTCTTCCTTGCATAAGCATCTATATTCGTCCACCATTCGGGGTGAACCTTCCTCACCCGATGATTCGTCATTTGTAGAATTCGATGAGCTTTTATTCTGACCCTGGTCTACCAGTAAAACAAAAATTGATTTCTCCATTTTCCTGCATTCAAGATTATCACTAGTTTTGCATTTGTGATGACACGAATTCGGATCAGGTTTCGGTTTTGCGCATTCAGCGTCACAGGTCTCGTTGAACCCGCCTTCGTGGTCGTGAGCTGAAACAACTGCTATGACGACGACGAGCACGAGGAGCGTCACGAAATACCCCAAATTGCTGAATACCTTTGCCATGTTTTCTTCCCGAATGAAGACTTTCAATTTTAGAAAAAATAAAATGAAAAAAACTGGTACGGAAGTAAAACAGAATTTTATTTTAGTCAAACTTGGAGCTTACCTAATTTTTTTTTACTGTTCAGAATGGGATTATTTAATGGTGAGGTCCTCCAGGCGTATGACTGACCTTTAACTGAACCACTATTTATATGCGGATTTTGGTCTTTTCGCAGCGTCGGACTTGGACTAAATGACATTGATAAATTGTTTTGGATTGACGGACTTGGACATGGATTTTAATTAAACTTTGTTTTTCCCAATTTTATCTGCGTGAAATTGACAAGAAACTATATAATTTAATGATTTATTATCACACTCGTGAAGTGTTGCGCGTGGACCTTGCATGCAACGCAAACTTTACGTAAGTGTAAGTCACCTTCTGTCCTCTATCATTTTTGCATCCTTATCAATCTTCTCTTGAAATTATTTACTGGAGGTGCAGCTGTTGTGTAGCGTTCATGCCATTTTAGGTAACTGATGTGTTCATACTTATGCATGTCTGCAAAATTCAAACTATTAATTCATTCTGCGATTAAACAATAGACATTCGAATCCATTGGGAAAGTTCTATCTTCGACATGACACCACCTCGAATTTCACGAAAAATAGTTCTTGCACATTTCCACACACAACTGATTCATATGACTGGGGCGTGTAAATAATTTGTCCAGAGGTTTTGCATCGCACAGCACAGGAGCGCAAGCTTATATCTTTCGGTGCCATTGAAATCAATTTCAATTTTATCTCCATAGAATTGACGAGAAACTACATAATTTGAATAATCTATTATCTCACTCTTTGAGTGTTGCGCGTGACATATGCATGTAACCTTGATGAATTCAAATGCAAGTAACCTTTGATTCATTTCATAAAGTCCAAAGTATTATTTTATTTTCGTATGAAGTTATCAGGATTAACGGTACAAAGCTTTACTTAATGATAATTATTGTGGACGTGTCAATTAAATTTAAATTTTATAGAATAGTTCCACCAATTGCATAGATCATTGTCGCAATTTAATACTTCGTGCTCGACCGATGGTGTCTATTTGTCTTATAGTCTATTCTTTGGAAAAATTTTGATTCGATTTGCAAAAAATAGTTGTCTATTGATGCTTATCAATCGATCTAGTTTAGAACACAAACGAAAACATTGATGAATTTTGGAATATATTTTCCGAACTTGCACACAAACCGTTTTAAATGTTTTTCTTGTCCTGATTACTGGTATAACAGACTTTAACTTTAGTGCTACCTCAACAACAAATATGGTAAAGCATAAACAGACTAAAATGCCGAAAGTGTAGAAAACAACCACAATATTATCCTTAAGAGCTAACCGTTTTACAGGAATTTGTAACCTCTGAACCTCTATGAAAGCTTTTCGAAGGAGCATTCTCCTCCCCCAGGATTTCCATTGTTGAGCAATTCCTGATTGTACAATTGCGTTTACTCGAAGAAACCAAAATACAGGGTAAATATCAATGCCAAGAACATGCCATCCCTTCTCTAGAGAAAACCATTTCTCAGCACTAATGCTCACACGATTCATTTTATCAACGTCTTTTGATTTGTTGTACACTCGCAATTTTAAAAGATTCTCCATCTCTTCAATCTCATTTGAGGTACTGACAAAAGCAGTGTTCCCACATTCAGCCAAGATATTCACGTAACCATCCATACCTTTCTTAGCGAGTTCTGCTGATTTTTCATTCGAAATATTTGGCATTCGATAAAGAACTTGAATGTACTTTTCGTACAAAGTTTTGTTTTTTTCTTCCAAATCCCTGACAAAGTTGTAGAGATAGCTAAATGTCCAGTCGTACCTCGAATTATAAACTGGGAATAATGAACTTAAAAATTGCCATTCGGTCTCCTTATCAGCAAATTGATCTGATAGTTTTCTCATGTACACGTCAAATTTTTTGATGACCAACTCTTCAAAGTACTTTGTCAGCTTTGGAGCCACCGGAGAACACAAGTCGGTAATGTTTTCACCTCTGTAAGCATTACTCAAAACGACTCCCATGAGTAACCACACAGATATTAAGCACTTCATATATCTCTTCTCAGCAACTTTCTCTGGAACATTGTGACTTTGCTCTAGCAAAATCATGTATGGCATTGATATGTACACACTCCATGGCACAGTTTTGTCGTTCAGATTCCCCTGTAAAACAAATAGGAGTACAAGATGAACGAACAATGTGGCCAAGGTAGTAATTCCTGCAAGCGCAATCACTAGAATCCACGATGGGATATCGTAAGAAGAAACGTAGCCCAGGAACGACCTCCATCCGTTCTCTGAACCACCACAGGTAATAAATTGGAATGCTTCTTGTTCTCCCCGTATCATTGAAGATGGATTGGAGTTGAATGTAAAACTAGTGTCAGATTTGCTTGTATAACTTATATTGTACCCTGAAATAAAGAATGAGAACATTTCCACTTGAACAAAATTTGCACCAAAATTCAAAAAAGGTTACACATTTTTCATCTTTATTCAGCAATTTTTCAAGAAAATCTATTTGCCAGAATTATCTTCCTTACCCTCGTTATCGTAAAAGTACGAATGGCAGTTGAATGTGGCATTTGGAAAGAGTATACGTAGGAGTATAAGGTCAGTACGAGATTTCACCGCCTCAATATCAAACTCCTCGAAAAATCTCGGATTCATAAAATAATTTGGCACCCATAAGGTAAGCTTGCACGTCACCTCTTTAAATTGTGAGTTTAACGACTCAAGATCTTCAATGTTCAAATCCCCGTGGAACCTATTCCACTCATCTTTCAAAGCATTTTTTACGGTACCTTCAAACTGATATGTAGGTGACAAAGGAATTAGATACCAAGCAGGGGTGGGAAATATACAACCACTTTTTTTCGTTACCTCAAATTTATACGAGCAATGTCGGCGATACACTAAAAATTTTCTTGAGACTTCCAAGTCACTAATACTTTCATTTACATTTGAAAGTACGAAGACCACTTTTGTATGTTTATTCATTATTAATCCATTTCCGTTATCATCACTATCAAGTCTGTTGGCCCAAGTTCTCCAATCGAATTTCTCATGGGCAATCAGAATTTGGTAGACGTCTCTTTTAATCCAAGTTACTTCTTTACTATCATAACTGTAGGAGATTGACCTACAAGTGCTCCTGTAGTCGACAAAAGCAGAGTGAAGGAATGAATCATTCAAACACAAAAGATGATTTTTGGGGAAAATTGGAAAATTTATGTCAGAAGGAAAAGAATTCCCCAGGAAATGCCGTTCTTTCGAATAAGTCGCGAGGTATATTTGAGCTGTGCAATGAACATTTTTTGAGAAAAATATGTCAGGGTAGAAGGCAAATACCGGTTTAAACTCGTTTTGTGCAAAGCAAGTTGCATTCATTTCTTGTAGTTTAAGGTCATCGCCAGGGGACAATTTTGAGTGCAACCAGCACGCATCATCCTTCTCAATGATTCCGTTGTTATTGGAGGCATACAAATCCACTTGTGAAATCATTATGGGATACAAGAAGGGCATGAAATTCGCCATGTGAATGGTTATGTAATCTGTCGTATTCACTGTTGTCATGTCTAACATTAGGTGCATAAGACGATGAGCACCAAACCATTCTGGATGGATGATCTTGTAAGCAAATGTCACTATGTGAAGGTTGCAGTGAGAAAACGGAAGTAAATGAGGATTTAAATCAATGTCAAATTTCTCACTTTTGGGGACACGAGCCATGCAACAGATGTATTTAATAAGTAATACTATCAGTATCAGTACAAAAATGTATTGCCTGTTGGAATCCATTACAAATTTTTATTTACAATTTATTTTCCAGTATCTATTAAAAAAGTCAAGTGTGCTGTGCAAAGCAACTCAAGTATTATTTGATACTGATGAAACAAATGTATTTTTTGTATTTGTAAGGGGACGAGGTACTTCACAAAAGTGGGAACATTTTGTAGAGAGAAATGCTTCAGCCAAAAAGAACATCGAGAAGCTTCCTGTTCACATACCTCTAGACTTTAACATTGAAGAAAATGTATTTTTTCAATCACCTTGAGACTTCAAAGAGTGCTTCCTAATAACTCGAATTTTTTAAGGCGTCATGTTTTGCATGGCATACCTGAACCCTGTTTTTCCGTGTCCGGTTTCTAGGTACTTAAGAAGGTAATTATTTTAAAGCGAGAAGCTTGTCGCATTTGGCATTTTGCTAAACATGTATGCAATGGTATAAGCATGAATTTAAATTTATATTTTTGAAACTTTCAAAGTGAAATCAGATCATATAAAATCACAGCACATTTTAAACCGTTGGGCGTGCTTGCAAATGATTAATTAGATAGCTGACCTTAGTCATTAAAAATCAGACTAATTTTGTACACACTTTTACAATCTACGAACCATGTACAAACACTGCATTCATAAACAAAGAGATTTCAATAACATTTTTCATTGAAGATTCAAAATACATGCGAACAGACTCCAGTTTGAAAATTCCAGCATTACCGCATGGGATTTTGATAGGTCGAAAAGCCTTCAGTCTTCTTTTCAAAATTTCACTTGAAACACCTCTATATCGATATGTGTGGAGTCCCCATTTCACAATCATTTTTCTAGAAAACTCATAACAGAAAGCAGAAAGGGTCATTGCAACAATTTCTGTAGGCACAGCAATACCTAGCGGGACAATCAATAAAACTTGAAACAACCTCGTACCGGAAATTTCAGGGCTGAATAAAATCAAATACGTAAGAAATATTTGCATAATATATGCGGTTAAAACCAATACTCCAATAAGGGTTCCAGCAATTGGACGGCAGTGAGAATGTACCCCAGCGCAGAAATTCTGATAGGCCTTAATAGCCCTAAGGAATCGGCGTTCCGATAATGTATGAAGTTTTTTCAGAACACAAAGACAAACTTGACATCCCATTAATGCCATTATTAAAAACACTCTTAGACTACGAAAACCTTCCACTGTAAAGATAAAGGTAAGCACCATCGATAAAACGCGTGCGATTAGATACTGGAAGAAATCTGTATTTTGACGACTAAATAAAATTCGTTGGAAAGCTAGAGAAAATGGGTCTGTTCGGGTAAGAGTAACTGCCACTGTTATGGCGACCGGAAATATGGAAAACGCGCCTATGATTAGTAGACAAAGAAGGCCAACCCAATTACAACTACCGGAATTTGTGTATCTCAATCTTTCTGAAAACATTTGACAAAAGTTTTAAACTTGATATTCAGGAAGGTAATCCATTAACAGATGAAATGAAGAAAAAAATCTTACCGTGTTTCAACAAAACAACTAAATTCCTCTCAAATGCTGGGACAGGTTCAATAAATTTATCGAAATATTGAACCATGCTATTAAAGTAGTCTCTAAAGCCGTAGCGTTTGGTGTAAAATTGGTGATTTATAGAGGAAGCTAGTATACAAAACTGTCCGATGAGAAATGTGATGATGATGAAAAGTGGATCATAGGAATTTTTTTGAGTTACTCCTGTGAAGAAGACGTAAGAATTAGACAAAGGCCATAAGAAAGAGAGGACAGAAACTTGAAGAAATTTCCAAAGTAAAAAGCTCGGAGAATTTTTCTCCCGAACGCAATATCTTGTTTGGCTTGATTTTGATTCGAAGTAGAAAATAAATTTTGGATAAAAAATAACCCTACAAATTTCTTCGTTTAAGTAAAATGAATAAAGTGTGAGGGAAATCATAGCGTTGCTTTTTATTAATTCTTTAAAAGCTCACAAGTTAAGGAAAAATGCAATTGCTTTTGCTTCGCCCACTGGAGAAAGAAACTGACGGTTTTCGATATATTTTTTTGTTATTGCCCACGCAATTTTTACAAATCGTTAACCGTGGTAGTGCAAGTCTTAACTTTTAAAAGTTATATATGAAATCAATTATTAAGAAGTAGGAGGTGAAGTTAACTTTCTGCTTTTGTCTACTTACCTTGTGTGCATAATCTCCAAAAATGCTGCATTAAGTATTCGTGAGGTACATACAAATTTTTACATAATCCCTGAGCCTTTTGGAGTTTACACGTGCTTCCATCGACCCTTTACTTTAGTTGTTTTGAAAAAAATCGTTTGCTAAAAAATTGCAAACTTTGCAGTTGCGTTCGTTTTTTTTTTTTTTTTTTTTTGCTAACCTAACCTTCCAAAAATTTATTATGATTTTGATGCTTGATTAAATGATAGTAATTATTGTCATTTAATTTTTTTAACTCAAGTTGTTCAATGTAGTCGAGGTTAAATTCTGCAAGAACAATGTTTATATTACAACAAAAGTGATATAAAAAATATTTAAAAATTCAAATAATGTTTTTATTAAATCATCAAAATATTTCAATGAGAGAATACAGTACAAAATTTTAGTCAATATTTGAGGCATAAAGTGGTGGATGTCTCTGAGTATCAACATGAGCCATAAGTTCAATTTAACTGTTTCTTTTTTGCTTCACGAGGAAGGCTTGTAAATGTCATGGATTGCTCGCCTTTTTATACTCACGGAGAGAGTGAAAAAAATTGACATTTGATGATTCTTGGAATCAATAGAAGTATAAGAAGAAAAGGCTCTTAAGGAGTGAGGAACTACAGCACAACCACCACTCACGTGCCATCGTATTCTGAGAATCTAACAAACAATATTGATGTACTGGGAGTGTTTTTCACAAATGACAAATCAAGTGCTATAGCATGACAACTTATTACGTAAGTGAATATAGCGAATCGAGTATTGAGAATGAGGCGACAGTCTGTCCGTGTCCGCTATAAGTTTTGAAAGAGGTCACCGACTGCCTTCAAATTCGGAACAAAGGTTCCTTGCATACTAAGGGCGGAACCAATCCCTTTTGGGAATTTTTGGTCAAGTATTAACGACAGGATCAACGGTTGATTTATTTTTCAAATGCGACATAAATATGAAGTTTTTTCAATAAAAAAGCTGGTGATACCTCATTCGAAAGGTCTCTTTCATCTCTTTTCATGCATGTTGAAATTACTTTTGTACGAAGAATTCGTTGGCCCAAATGAAAAGAACTGTTTTATTTGACTGCGATTGAACCTTGAGAGGTAATGCATACATATTCCGGAACATCTCTTTTGTCATGACTCCTCTATCAGCTACGTCACTAGAGCTGTGTTAGTAATTTTATTTTAATTTATTTTTTTAATGTCCCTAATAGCTTTTTCGTATTGTATTGAAAAAGACAAGTCAATTGTTGGAATTAGTTCGAATTAACAGCTTGTTTCACCTTTTTGTTCACCGAATCAAGTCAGAAAAAAATGGTGCGCATGAAAATGCTTGGAATACTTCAAGTTTTTCCTGGTCATACAAAAGTTGTTAGAGATCTTCAGTTTTTTGTATTCTTCATTTTTATAATAAAATTAGGAAGCCACTCATGTTTAAGATGTGACTCTTCATCGAACCATTCAGTTTTCTTTTCCGCTTTAGAACCATGTATCCTTGAAATTCATGATTCATCAAGTTTCCACGTTAATTGCGTCCGCATGTTTGATTATTTCAATAACGGAAAACTGTTGCAATTATCCCATCCCGGCTTGGAAAACCGAACAAGATATAATTACACATGGCTGAAGTATAGTGAACATTGTGTTATTTTGGTGAACTATGTTCTACCAAACTCATCAATGAATTATAGTAATTTCGTGGATGGAACCAATGCAGCAGAGATGTATGAGAATTACATCACATTCAATTTACTTTTAATAAATTCCACAAAATTAGGAGCAAAACCGGAGTACATTTTTGTAAGAAAAATAATTGAGAGATCTCAACGAGCTCCATTTGTAATTCTCGATCTGGGTTCGAATGTCTCGCAGACAATCTACATATCTAAGCATCACAGTGTTCGTATTAAGGCATTGAAAATTCCAAGCCTCCTGAAAAATGATTTGACGATCTTTACACTTTTCCCCTTTCAAGTAAAAATGTTTAAAAAATTTGGCGTAAAAAAATTACATCGTTTGTATCACTATTACGACAATTTTTGTGAAATTAGAAAACTTCCGGAATTAGTTCAGGGGGATGTGCAAATCATAGGAAATTTTCAGAACTGCTATGTAGAAATTCAAGAAAAAGAATTTATTTTGCAACGCCATTATCCAAACACGTGTCTACAAAATCTCCTGAGGTGGAAATTCAACTGCAGTGGAAGGTATAAACGGCTCTGGTACAATATTGAAAAATTAGGTTTCTCCCAACTTCAAATAGTTCCCCTCTCGAATCCCGTTCTCGATTACAGTCTCAGCAGTTTTGGTGTTCAATTTGTGCATTACAAGCACACATTTTTTCTATCAAAAGACGTTGTAATGACCGGTAGAAAATGGAGACAATTGGGAACAATCCTGAGACCATTCAGTCTTAACATTTGGCTTCTATTTTTCATCGCAGTAATTTTAATTTCCCTAATCATTCACCAAACGGGTAAAATACTGGAACCGTGGCCGTGGTACAAATCCATTTTGTGGCCAATCGAGAATTTTCTGGAAAGGGGCACAAATGGATCGGAATTCCTAACATGTTCCACAATTTTCATCTTGTTTACATGGCAAATGGCTGGTATAGTTCTCCGGTTTTGGTATAGTGCAAACGCATATTCTGAAATGTCATCAAATCCCGACCCAGAGGTTCCTGAGAACCTTGCAAATACTGTTAAAGCATTAGACTTTGATGTTGTATCCGCCACATACAATACCTACAGCCAAAACACGAGTATCCCTGACCTTGTGAAACGAATCGTGTACTTGGACTACCACCCGGGAGAACGAGCAAAAGCTTTTGTGAATATGACTTTGCTTAAACCAGTTAAATTGCTCTCTCCATTCAAGAAGATATTTATTCATACAAGAATGCAAAAATTTGCTCTAATTTATGCAGAAAATTCTGGGGATCGACTGGGTCATGAACAAGAGGATTTTAATTCTGATTTTATATCAGCGGTGGTCATTTCAGCATTTGGAAATCGTCATATGATACGCAGACGAAAAGATGAGGAAAATTATTATTACTCAACAACTTTTTTATTCTCATACACCGCGAGAGGAGTATTTCAGAGGGTATTTGATGACGTTTTTCCATATTTCGTTGATTCCGGTATTCTAGCTAAAATTGAGCTTATGCGCAAACAAAACATTATGTTTCATTATCTAAAGAGCTATTGCAAAACCTATTCCTATAAAATTAATCAAATCGATTGTACAAAAATCAATTTTTATTTGATGGGAATTGATCCTTCATGGTACTTCTCGTTGAGTCTGAGGCAAACAATTTCCCCAAGTGGAACTGTTCAAGATTTTTTAGCAATTTGGGGAATGATTATTTGTGCACAGGTTGTATGCATTAGTGTTTTTATTACTGAATTGGTCTTAAATTTGTTAAAAAGTGGTTGGTTCAAACATAGAAAGACAAAAGTCGTTGCAATTGTCCAAATAGTATTTGGACATTAAATCCGTACAAAGTCAAATATCACAAGAGTTGCACAAGCATATAAAATGCCACAAATAATTTTCTGCAATTTCTTGAATAATTTTTCTTCTAATAAAAACCCATTATTATTGCCAAATCGCTACAATTTATTAGCTAAAATTTGCGAGTAATTTAAATAGTTAAAAATGAATTCATGCATGGAATTTATTCAAGAGTCAAAATTACATCAAAACATCGAACCAAAATTAAATCAAAGTATTCAGCTTTCAAGTCTCTGCAAAACACCATGAAATTCCCATACCGTATTTGAATACGTTGAAGAGCTAAACATCTTAAATAATTCCATTTATTGAAGCGACTTCTTCTCCGAGCAAATCTGATTTCAGCTCTTCTCGAATTGACAAACTGCACGCCCGAAATTAAATCCGCTCCATTACAAACTATTGGAATAAGAAAGTAATGAGTAATCCCCAAAGATAAGGAAATTACGGTGCATACCACCAAAATAACCAGTGGCATTCGTTGATGATACGACACAACTCCCGTAACAGTAAATACCAAAATCCAGAAAAGAATCAGGAGAAAAAAGTAAATAGGGGTTTCCATAGGTTCATAAAATAATTTAAAAATTATTTGTATTCGTTTGTAAAACATTACAAACTCTCTCGTTTCCAGAGGATGACGAATTAAGGTTTTACAAATTCTGTAAAAATGGGATATGAAAACCATCATTAGTGCGACATAGTACCCAATTGTTTTACAAAACTCCACAGTAGCCCATCCAAAGAGTGTGAACCGGACAAACATTTCCAACATTATCATATCAAAATTCCTATAAACTTTATTGGGAAGAATTTCCTCCATAAGGAAGTATGTCACATCGTAATTCAAGTACAATCCTGTTGGTACCAACAGAACTGGTGTGATTCCAAATGTGGTCGTCACAGCGCAGGTGAATACACCTAACGAATTACTATTCTTATGAAGGCGGTAGAGCTTCCTGTTTTGGAGTTCCCCAAACAATTTTAAGAGATCGTTGAATGCGGGAAGCAAACTGTGCATGTTTTTTATGGCGAATATTTCGAATAAAAATACATATGGTATGACCAAACCGATCATGAAAAATGCGCAGAAATTGAAAAATCCAAAGTCTTCTTTTGGTTGGATCAATCCGTAGTAGAAGATTAAAAGCCATGCGAATATAGCTAGAATGAACAGAAATATTTCAGATAGTGCCCAAGGAATCCATTTCCAGTAGGGATGCACTAGCTCTTGTTTTGTGAAATGTGCACTCCATTTTGTTGGGATTGAAAAAGGTGTGTAGAAAAATAGGAGAGAATGAAGCTTGAACGCCAAAATTTCCAAGTTGGTTAGTGTCATCTTTGAAATACTTTGGACCTAGAATTAATTTCGTAGAACCCCGACGACTCTGTCAAACTGTTATAGCTTTCCCATTAAAAAATGCACCAGGAAGCAGCATTATTTTCTTGAATGAATTTTTTCCTTATCATTTAAATCTATAATATCATTTTATTGATTTTTTACACAAGTTAATAAAACAACTAGGTACACAAATCATTATCTGGAAAATGAATTTTATTTTGTCCAGCTAACCAGTTCCTAGTTTTCAATAGATAAGCATAAATGGCAGTATGCATACATAATTTGAGTCTTGTCTGTCTACTGGGATTAGACTACTACGTAAGCATTAGGTAAATAATGAAAAATGTATGATTTGAATGTTTCAAGTCGCCCCTATATCTCTGTTTTATTATAATTTTGAATTCCATTAATATTATTTCATTAAAAATCTGGTTCAATTTAATCGACACAGGGATTTATCCTTGCATTAAAATCTTTTTTTTTGTTTTGTTTTTTTTCTTTTTGTTTTCTATTATACAACTTTTGATTTTGATAAATTGTAAAATGTTTATAGGGTGATATTCGATTTCTATTTTCGTAAACAACCAATAATTATGAAAGATATATTTACATTAATCAAATTATATTTTTAAAATTTGTTTTGCAAATTTCTTGAGATAAATCGCTCATAGTCAAATAGAAACTGATAGTTCATATTGAAAAGTAGTTTTGTAAAACTTCAAGGAAATCGCATTTTCTAAAATTCAGTTAGTTCCAGAATCGACAATAGCATCAACTTAAGTTGTATAGAGCCATCAGAATGAGGTATATTAAAACAAGGATAATGAACATGTGTAATCAAAGCATATATTCAGCTTGCAACTGGTAAATAAATTGAGACTGCGAAGAAATGGCTTGAACGCTCCGCTTTTTATAGTGGCTCGAGGGGCCGTACCTACCAATTCCAAGAAGTCGTGAAAGATTTTCAAGTATTCTTTAATTGTTTTACATTTCTGTTGCAAATTCTTTTTTGTTTCAAATGCAGAAGAGATACGCCAGACAATGCCCGTATTATTTTATCGCTACAATTTTATTTTCCTGCTGAATAACAAAGTTGAATCCAAAGTCCGACAGAAAATAGATTCCCAGCATAAGCTCTTTGTTTTTTTATCCATCTTGCGGAAATTACCAAGTAGAAAGCAAAGTGGCTGTAGAGCATTCATTTCCTTACATGTCAATCTAACTAGCAAAGTCCGTTTCTTAGGCATCCACAGCTTCCATTTCCACAATAAATTTTCCGTTATTTCATGATACGACGTATACACAGACAAACCAATTGCCATTGTCATGATGGCACTAACCATGAGCAAAAGTAAAAAGCCGAAGATCGGAAGTGGTAAAACCCGATATCCTCCACTACAAATCGTGGATGTCGTTGTTAATATTACGGAGTACAAGCAGGAAAACGCTATTAAATTCATTTCAGATTTAAAATTTCGACACGCTGCAAACAACAGGGAAACCCGTCGGTACATCTTAATACCCCTGGGAAGATTTTGCCACGACACTAATTGAACTTGTGTGAGAAGGATATTTAAGGAACAAAGGATTTTTAGAGCAATCACGATAACCAAACTTGTGATTCTAGCAGCCCCGTCCAAGACGCTAATGTAGAAATAGAAGCTACCCAACATTAAATAAATTGGTGACCGGAATAGAGATTTCGTGTTTGCTGAGATTGAGGTCACAGTGAGGGAAATATTGTCGATGGGAAGGTTCAACCAAATACTTAAATACAAATAAATAAATGCCACTGCCAAAGAAAGAACTCCGTTGAATGTGACCAGACCACAGGCTAGTAAACCTAGACCACATCCCTTCTCTTTAGAATAAAATTTCAGGGCTCCTGAAAAATAAATCCAGAATACCAAATGTTCTTTTTTAAATTGGTTGTCAATTTCAAAACTTACGCCGTAAAGTCCAGGAAACAGGAAGATGCCCACAAGGTACTTTAAAGATTTTTAACTGCGACGATAATTGATTACAAAAATTTACTATTTCGTCCCTCTTTTGATACTCCAAGTTTCCCAGGAAGGAAGCACAAACGAAAAAAATTGATTGCATTCCTACGACCAACCAATTCAAAAATAGATTTTTGTGTGGTAAGTGTAAGCCAGACAGTAAAAGATACGCTGAAAGCGTTAAATTCGTTGTGATTAATAATACTTGGTAGCTTATCAAAAGATTGGTTCTTCTTCTTGAATGATTTAATGAAAATCGATTAGATTCGGAGTCCCACCGAATGTAATGTTGAGGACATAGATTCCACTTCCAAAAAAATTCCTGGAGAGTAAGTGCAAAATTTATTAATGTTAAAGCCATCGCGTGATAAAATGGATTAGCTACTGCACTGCAGTTGCTAGGTCTGTCAAGAACTTCTAAAGTGAAAGATATGTAGGAATTGAGTATCCATTGGAATTCGATTGATTTTTTTTTGTGGAAACTAAAAACGCGGATGATGTGTATAATCTGAATTGTGATTTTGCCAGGGTTTTGCAAAAGGCCATTCAAAATTATTGACGTATTGTCGTTTTAAGGTATTCATTTTACCTGTTAAAAGTATACTTCGTCACCCGGATTCAAATCGAATAAAGCAAATTATACGTTAACTGCATAATAATTTACAGTACACGCTTAGAATTATGCATGCGATTGCAACTGATAATTTTAAATTCGGGTGAGCACAGAATGCAAGTGAAATAAATTTCCCTTTTATAGATTTTCAGCGGAATCCAATAACATTTCCATTTGAAAAAAATTAGTTTACTGGACATGTCTAAAAATAAGTGAATACTAGGATTTCATGTCCTGTTGACTGAGAAAACAAGGACATTTTGCATCATTTCCTATATTTTAAATGTACTTAGTCAGTGATTATGATTTTCTTGTAACTCATAGTCCAAAGATCCTATCCTTACCAATTGCAATTTTCATTTTTTTTTTTTCAAAATAAAAGAAGCGGAAGGTAAGTAAGATTCCAAGGCTAAAGAAAAAGCCGCTATAATTTTTTTTATTTTGCTTGTGCAACGATTACAACAATTATCACTATCTACTTACACGCATGTTATTAATTTAAATTATATTTAATCGTGCTTAGGGAATTATTTTATTATCGATTTTTAACTTACATATTCGGCTACTTAGAAATTTATTACATCAGCTATAAAACTTTTTTTTACGTATTTCTACGACAAAACGTATAGCAGAAAAGAGTAATCCAAATAGTAACAGCACAACCACATTTCCCTCCGCTTCTGCTGGCTCCTTTATTTCGGCATCCACTGCCCATCACTTGGAATTCAAGGAAATTTTTCTAAAATATTCCATCCACCATTATTTGGTGATATACGGTCAATTAATTTCTTTGTTGGTAGTGAAAGTTGTTCTGGTTTCGTGGAAGGATAAATGCATTTAAATGTCTCAAAATGATTTTTGTGTCGGTATCACCTCTACGAGAAGAATCATGACGCGAGTACAAAATCGATTGCAATTTACCCTATTTGATCTGCGATCTCTATCCGTTTCAGCTATGCTGTCTAATAATGTACCTAAATAATTTTGCTCGCTACTTATTTTATTCCAAGTTGTTTTTTAGTTCGTCGTGAGAATAAGTGAACACAATGTGATATGTCTTGTCTGTCAATTAAGTTGATTAAAAAATAGGATATGATGCTTGCTTTGACATATTCCCGCCTGCCGCCTTGATGAAATATTACGAAAATCCAAATCCAGGAATACTAACAAGACTCGATGCAAAAAACGGAAGACTAACAAGGAAAAGAAAGCTAAACAAAAAAGAATCAGTTCGATTTTTGCAAATACACGTGGATTTTTCTTGCTTTCTTTTATCCAATGCCAATTTCATTTATTAAATCAATACTTTCATTTGTTCGAAAACATTTTTCAAGGTACTTTGAGGAAAGAAATATGAGGGCGCCAGACGACATGAATTACTTATTGCTTTGCCTATAACTAAAAATACTGTTTGGAATCGAGTTTAAAATAATATTTTTTACAATAAAGGTTAAGCTTAAATTTAAGTTAAGCTGTAAGTTCTGACGGAAGCCCCGATTCAGTTCCTTAAAACCAGAAAATTTGCATGATTCAAAAAAATAACGAGAGTATTTCAAGACAAATGCCTTTCGATAACAATGGCTGTGATCGAACAAGTTTTAATTTTCTTTTATGTCTTGTTTTATAGTGTATCAAGTCAAAAACTTGGAGGTATCTCCAAAGAATACTCGACATTTGGAACGAATACTAATGGCAACAATGTAGACATTTTGAATTTTGAAGAAAGTCTAAAACCATTCCAAAACGAACACTGTCTTCTTCATCTGGTGAACTTCAGGGGCATCAACATTCCTTTACAAACTCATAAGTTCCCTGTTATCCTATCACGATACGGTATTTTAAGGGTAACCTTCACTAGAAACGGGTACAATGAGACGGTAATGAGGTCAAAATCCACTTATGTTTTTCCATCCGATAAAATCCCGTCCCCAAGTGATAATTCATTTCTTCAGAAAAACCAAAGCTATTGTGTTAGAGAAGGATTGAGTCAAAATTGGGAATGTCTGAAACCCTATTCGCCCAAAGACATGGACATCTCATTGAGGCAAAGAACGTGGCAATGTGAAAGTCATTTCTACATTTTTCCCCCATCTAGGGAAGAAGATTCATTGTTTCACGAATATCTCCCAAACTCAGATCGCTATGGCCTTGTGGTGCCGTACAAATGGAGGAAATTCTGGAGTTATAAAGTTCCCCTCAATACTACATCCACTAAAACATTTTATTTAATGAACTCCAGAATTAGATTTGACGTCCTCATATTCTCGTCATCGGCAATCAATGGCTCACTAATTAAGCTGGGACGTATCACTAACGGTTGGTCAGCCTCACTTTTAAGATTTTATGATCTCTATGGCCTCCAAGAAATAGACACGACATCCCAAAGAGAACTAATGGTCTACGTCGGACACGAATTTGAGATGAGGCGAAGCAGGGCTGTGGTCCTCAGTAACTTATTCCTTCTTTGTAGATTTTGTAAGAGGTGTAACCCCCTATACCCAACTCAAATACCGATACCTCCAGACTACAAAGGTCTTCTGGATGTGGTGCAATTTCTGAATCATCCCACTGATAACATAGTATTTCATATTGATAGTGACGCGTGGCATTCTGTATTCCATAAATACGGACTAGCGTATCCAACACGGAAGAGCCTGTCAAGCGTGGAATTTCACGAAATCGTGTCCACAGCTCCTTCACTGGACGACATCCGATATGAGATTGAAATGATTCTATTACGCAATATACTTGGCAACACTACGTGGTACAACAGAGTCGTTGAGTCCGAGAGCAAGGGAACTGATGAACCAAACAAAAGTGTATCCATTTTGGAGAGAACTTCTCTTAGGTTTGAGACAGCCTGAGGAAGTGATTGAAGTTTGCAATAATACAGCTCTTCTGCTTCCTGCAATTGAGGCATACGAAGTTTATTACAAAGTCAAACGGAAAAATGAAAGGATGAATGTGTTTCTGGGAAATAAGGAGGCTTTGCTCAGCTATAGCTACGGATTAAGACCACTTCACTGGACGGTGCCTAAATTCCTAAGGAATTTTAAATCCATGCACTCTTCAGGAATTCCGAAGTGGTTGGATGACTACGTTGGCAAGTTTTTGACGAAAGTCAAGGCACCCAAAAATCAGAGTTTATTGAATGAGATGGAGAATGATGAACCAAAGGCTGCAGACTTGCATGGGAACATTGTTGTTGTATTTTTCCCTTATATTCTGGGAATCATTTTTGCGCTTCTCATTTTTCATGTTACTGAAGAAGGGCATAAGAATATACTGGCATTAATTCGGAATCGACATTATAGTAAAAATTATAGCTCACAGCTCCATCGCTTAATTAAGTTAGTGAATATGCTTGTATTAAAATGTTACCGTAACAAATGAAAATAAAATTTGAAAACTGCTTAATCATTAATCACCATCCCACAAGTCTTTTGATGTGAAGAAGAAAAGAGAATGCGTGTCTGTCAATCATACAAAAAAAATGCGTTGTGAAGGTCGAGTCAATGAATATGACAGGACTAATGCACTAAACTTACTTACTTGCCGTTTTTTACACGAGTTATGCCGTCATCAGCTTCGGCACTTGTACATATTTGCTTGTAATGTCCTTGAGATTTAAAAAAAAAAATACTGAAAGAAAATATGGTATTATCGCTGTATCTTTATACGAATGAATTAGCATTTTTTGTTACACTTTTTTGTCAGTTATGTAAGTAGGTAAATCCACGTGTCGGAATATTTAAGAATGACGAATCGAAGCGACTAATTCAGAAAAGTAGACTTCTTGTATGTCTGGAATCTAATGACCACTTCGAAATTTCTACTGAAATACGTCATTAATCAATTCGAAGGAAAAGACGACAGTCGCATTGAATACTTCCAGTCTGTGGTATTGTATCGTGTCGTTTGAAAATGTACAAATTAACGTACTTCGATATCCCGTTTAGAGGCGAGCCAGCAAGACTAATTCTTGCATCTGCCGGGGTTAATTTCATAGACAACCGCATTGAATTTGCGGATTGGCCTGTGCTAAAATCTAGTGAGGAATTTAATAAAGTCTATTGAATTTTCAGGTGTAAAATATAAAAAATATGTCATTTTTTAATTTATCAATTAGCTCTTGAATGGGGCCAGCTTCCACTCCTGGAACTTGGGGATAAGAAGCTCACCCAAAGCAAAACTATTTACAGATATCTCGCCCACAAGTTCAATCTTGCTGGTAAGGATGAATGGGAGTCTGCAAGATGTGATGAACTTATTGATGCAATGAGCGATTTAGTGGAAGGTAAATAAATAAATTAATTTTTAAAAAGTTATGGTTTTGTGGCATTTTTATTTAGGATTTTGCTCATTTTCTTTGCAGAGTTTGCTGCCATTAAATTCAAAGCTCAAGATGCGGCTCAGAAGGAGGAGAGGAAACAAAGTTTCTTCAACACGACGCTCCCAACATTTTTAAATCGTGTTTCAAAACTCCTCACGGAAAATGGAGGAACTCGGCTTGTGGGAAAGAACATGACATGGGCGGATATTACAATCGCTGAATTTCTAAGGCAGTTTTGCGAGATAAACCCAAATGCTTTGAACGGGCATCCCCATATCAAGAAAATGCAAGAAGCTGTGGACGCCAACGAAGGAATCCAGAAATACAGAAAGTCCACGTTAAAGTAACGGAATTTAACAATTCCTGTTCAATGTACAATAAGCAAACAGTTAAGGATGTACCAAGAGTTTTCAAAATCAATTCACAAAATTATTGTCTAAGTTCCTTAAAAATATACTTGGGTTGAGCTATTTTTTAGTTGCCTGCATACAATGTGGTAGCTTAAATTAAAATCTGTTTACGGAATAAACTGTTAAAAAATCATTTTTACCAAACGCGTTTTAATTGACGATTTTCCATCCGAAACTCGAAACTGTTTCCGGGCACTATAACCATGAATTATTTACACCCACCCCTTTCTTTTTAAGACCTCGACTCAATTTTCTTGAAGATTTTTCTTTCTTCTAAATGAGACCAATGAAACTTCTCTGTTAAACTCTGAAGGTTTTATCAACAAATGCCATGTCGGCCACACACGATTAATGACGAACATATTTGATAAAAATTGATAAAAGTCTGAAAAGCAACTCGCAAAAAGATTGATTAAAGTTGTCAATGATAAGCCCTCTATATTCAACATTGGTTGCAATTGTGATAAGATAAGCGGTGAGGTTGGTTTGCTCATGACTACCTTGACCATGATTTCGTTCATGAATTGAATCATTAAATCATCATTGAATCATAAACTACTTCAACAATTCTGACCGATTAGGCTTTCAAACGTAAGTAGATAATTTTTTTCTCTGTTACGTGATTTAATTTTTATTAAATACCAATAACAAAATTAATGTATATGTGTTCGAATGAATTGAAATATAGATAACATTCCAAACTACACCCTTTTTAGTTGGATAAGCTTAAATTTCGCGACACCTGAGCACCTTTTGTGTTTTAGTCTGTTTGGATTAATAACTCTAACTTATATTGACCGTCGCCACTCCGGAGCAATTTAATACTAATTTAATAAAGACATTTCTCGTGCAAGAAAATGGATACTCAAGTTGTTGGAGAAGGTAAATACGCCTTGGAATTTATTTATTTGTGTGAACTACTCAGCGAATCAATTTTAACAAGTTACTCTCACTCTCTTCTAGGTTCATTGAAAATTAACGACATTGTAACAGCAATGGTAGATTCCTCTTCCTTTCCTGATCTACTTAAAAATTGGAAGTTATTTGCCCGTAAGCTTGGCATTAATGAAGTGGCATTACTCGGACTAGAATCAAAACACAATTTACAATTGCTACAGTTCAATGACATTCCTTATGAATTATTGAGAATCTGGAAGGCGGAGAAAGGAAGACAAGCAACGCTGGAAAAATTGTGTACAGCTATTTCTTCAACTGGAGGGCATGATATTGCAGGTATTTTCAAGTAAAAAATAATTTGCGAAATTGACACGGGCTTTGTTATGTAAATTGATTTAAACATCAAAACATTTCGATTTACTGTCTTGTTCCAGACTCCCTCTTCCAAAAGTTTTACAAGAATAATTCTACTTTGTCACTTGAAACGAAATTAGATATACAAGGAACTACATACACAATTGCGGAGCTCAGAAGTGTGGCAGGTACACCGGAAGTATCTTTCACACTGGTTAAGAGCTTAGAAAATTTCAAAGATGAAAATGGGATTGTTCAGATTTTCAAGGATTGCACATCTCTGCTTCGAAAACCAAGTTACTACATCCCTAGAACTTTATCGCGCAGTATCGAGGTAGATGAAAAAATTTTTGCACACGTCCCAGACAACGAAGACATTTTGATGGTGAAGGGTCTGGACAAATATGGTCTTGCAAAACTCTCAGGTTACAAACCAACCGATGTGGCTAGAAAACAACTAGACCGTCTTGCTGTAAGGGTGATGGCGGCAGAAGTAGATGAGGATCTTGACATGATTTACTACAGACATAAAAAACCCACTCATCTTCTTCAATACGTGAATGGATCGTTGATTTGGGTCAAGTCAAGGGGAAATCTAGACATGATACTCGAGTTTCTGTCCAACAAGAAAAATATTTCTGAAGAAGAATTGGTCACTGAAGTTGGAAATACTCCTTCTCTATCAACACTCTACATCTCTGACTCGCCTGGGATGGGGAAAACGTTATTATTGGCCAGTTTAGCGGAACAGGTGAAGGAGAAGAATCCCCGTCATATCGTTTTGTTCATCGTACTTCAGGAAGTCGTCCAACAAATATCAACTTCCGCTAATACTAACACGCCACTGATCTCAGCAATTGAAACTATTGCAAATCATACATGCATTAATGAAGAATACCAGCCACTGGTTCAAAAAATAATTTCTTCTACAAAATTTAAAGTCGACTTGTTTTTAGATGGCTACGATGAGGTCAAGCAAACTGATTTGCATTTCGCAGAAGATTTTCTGGAACAAGTAAAGAGAATGGAAAATTTTAGGGTTTTTGTCACAACAAGAAATCACGCAGGAGGACGGTTGGGAATCCTCGTGAATCAACTACCATTTCAAATTCTACCCTTCAATGAGCAGAATCAAATACAGTTCCTGACAAAGTATTGGATCGATCAGCATGACGCGGTTAAGGGGGAATTGTTAGAAAAATTTGCAAAACAATGTTTGGACAAATTAGGCGAGCAAATGATCGAGAAAGAAAAAATAGTGGCTGGAATACCACTGCAATGCATGACTCTCGCTGAAGTGCTTGCAGTGTACGCGAAACGCTTTTCTGTAACGGAATGTGAAGAAGATGTGAAAATCAATTCTTTCTTCGAAATGTTTCAGCAGCTCGTGTCATCAAAGTTTTCAAAGATGTCTCAAACTATTTCTTCCGAAGTATTACTGCAGAAAATATTTGATGCGCACGTTTATGACTCAATTAAACTCCTCTTTCCGGAATGGATCGATAAATTTAAACTACATCTTAGTGACCGAGACGATGTTGAAGATCATTTGGTGTATTCCGTTGGACTGATAGAGAAAAGCAGTGACAAGAACATCCCAAGATTTTTACATAGAACGTATGCCGAATATTTACTTGCCGACTTTCTGGTAAAAAGTATGTACAAATTTAAGCTTTGTTTAGAATTTATTTTTCATGAAATTCTTGGACAAAACGGGGTTGAAATGTTCGAGTCAAAATATCGTTCAACTTATTATCTGTTAAAAAATGTTGTCATCGCATACTTCATAGACGAGCATCTTGCCACATGTAAATTGCAGATATTAAAGGACATCGACATGGATGAAAAGAATGCTTGCATTGCTGCTTCAGTGTCTTGTTCTGAAGATCTTGAAAACTGCTTCAATTTGGCTGTAAAAATTTTTCGTAAATTTAGTTACAAATTGGATTGTTTAAGAAAAGTTCGTTTGCGCGATACATATTTTAAGCATCTTCCTCATGTGGCTATCGAATGCTCAGACAGTGTTTCACTTGTATCCAAAGTTTTAAATTTCACAAGAGAAGAATTCGGCGTAGATTTAAATTATCATGTTTATCTGTCCTACCGGCAAATGTTAAATCCATTCTTCCGCTCACGCATTCCATATATTCCATTTTGTACTCCATTACATGTAGCAGTTTATTGCGGGAAGTATAATATCGTTACATACTTATTAAAAGAATACGGGGAGTCTGTGAAGTCTCTGAGATACGTTTTCCACATGTGTCTTTATTATAGCAAGGAAAATAGTGAATCAGTAATCAGGGAAAAAGTATCCATAATTGAGCACCTGAAAGACATAAAGCCAAAGTGGGTTGACGAAAATTTTCTAGGTCTTACTCCAATAATGGTAGCTTACGTTCACCAAAGGCTACTTGAACTTCTGCTTGTAAATGGCGCCGATATAAATACAGTTTCGTATGAGGGCGGAACCATTCTTCACCGGCCACGCATGGGTAACCTCGTATCATGGGTGAAGTCAAAGGGGTTCAACAAAATTAATCAAATGGATAAGTGGATGCAAACACCTCTTATGTGTTCCGTATTAGATCACGGAGGTCTTGATAGCGAAACAGTAGACAAATTTTATCATGTGGGCGCAAATTTTAATGCTAAAGACATACGTGGAAATCCCATATTATTTCATGCTCTCCAAACTGCAAATGATGTGGGTGTCATCGAAAAGATTTTGATTTATGGAGGCAGTAACAACATCAATGACCGAAATCAATACGGGCAAACTGCAGCGCATTGTGCATTTATGGAACCAACTAGAAAAAATTCTCTTTTTGTAATTAATCTTTTAAAACTGCTCACCTCATACAACTTTTGTTTGTTAAATGCTCACGATAATTTTGGTCGCACACCTTTACATTACGCAATGCAGCTTGAGGAAGTGGACGATGACCTGATTGATTTATTAAATTTGGCGGGATGTAGCGTAAATGCATGCGATTTGATGGAAGCCTCTGTTCTATTTTACGCTGTGTCGCTGGAAAAAGACCTTCATACAATTAAAAAATTGTTAGAATTAGGTGGGAACATACACCAACGAAACATTAGTGGTAAAAATGTACTTCAAATTGCCACAGAATTTAATAACAGGCCAGCTATGGAATTTTTTGCGAATGAGTTGGATCTAGATGATAATAAAAGAAAAAGGTATTTACTACTTGGTGTAAAAATAGCTTTTTATTTATTTCTTCTATATTTGTCTATACTGCCTTTTCATCTTTACGGAGAGTTTAAGCCTTCCGATTTCCTAAAAAGTTTAAAGTTGAACAGTAACGTTGCTATCAATTACGTCATGACTAATATGCTATCTGCAATTTTATTTCTTTTTGCTGGTTTCTTTCTCATCTTTTTTCAATGTGTGAATTATAGAACTCCTATCACTTTTTCTAACTTGAAGCGCATAAAGTTGTACTTTTTAATTGCATTCACTGAACCTGATACCCACGAATTGGCTTCAAAATGTAGTGTGAACCTTTTAAAATCAATAGTTTACGTAATATTCATTATTTTATGTATTTTTGGTAGTTTTCTATTTTATGTTGGTGTGTACTCAGCAACATGGCAGATTTGGAGTGGAAATGCCTTATATTACTGGGACAATCTATCTGTATAGCACGTAATTACTAACTTAAGCACTTTTATAATTTGTGAGTGGAATTATTTTTAAAACTTTCCATTAGGAAACCGCGATCCTTGACCGCAATTAAATAAATTGAGATGACCTGTTCTACTACAATTATCTATGCTTACTTGTTTACATTAATTGTTTTATTAATAATGTAAAAATATGCTAAGATAACACAAATATTTTTGTTAATAATTCATTACTCGATAAATTCTGGCTAAATTTAATTTATTCGGTCATAATAAAGTCAATTATGAGAGATCAATACATAAACTACCTACTTCCACGGATAGATTATAAAAGAAATCTTACTTTTCGTACATTTTATCAAATTGAGTCGAATAGTGATTGATGATAATGAATTACGTTACAGTTACAAATGTACAAGTACAACAAAAATAAATTCTAAAACAATTAACTCCATTTCTGAATAATTCATAATTCTAATTTAAATATTTAATTATCCAGTGTGGAATCTCTGCTTCTTTGTAGTTGCATCGTAGTGCTTATTTGCAGAGATTTTCGCCTTCTCGCGTCTTTCCTTCTTCGCCCTCTCAGCTTCCTTTTCCTTTTTATCGTCGGCTTTCTTCCTCTTTTTTCCACTACTGGATTGGGCTTGGGCTTGAGGAACTGGAGCAAAGGATAACACACTTGAGGAGGTTTCGTTCCTGAATGAGGGTGCCAAACAAAATAAATAATAAAAAATATTCCATACAAAATGAAACGAAATACAGAAAATTGATATACATTTTTTTATGCTCCGCCCTGTGCGCATCCTTCTCTGCTTCGGTAAATCTGCTTCCGGGACATTTTCGACAAGTAAAGAGCGGCACTTCGACTTCATCCTCCTCGCCAGAGGCACCCCCAACGACGGCCCGATCAGACATTGTGAATCGATTATCTCGTCCGTAGTACAAGCTGGAATTTAAAAAATGAAATCAAATGTAATTATTGAAGCAATGTATAATGTATTAAGTCGGCATTTGCTTTCTCAAAAAACGAGATCAAAACTGAAAAACAAAGTTGTACATGCAGTCACCTTTAACCGGAAACTTCTTTCAAAGGTTCTAGAACAAGATCGGAACTGATTATTGTGTCCTTTCCGATTTTTCGTCAATTCGATCCAAGGAGTCCTAGAAAGGAAATAACATCATTCTATTTAGTTCAGCCAGAAAATATTATATATTTTTTTAGAAACGCATATCATGTAAGCAAAATGATCCCTTGAAAAAGATGATCCCTTACCTGGTTATATTTCGAGTTCACTTAATATAATTCTTTTAACTTCACTTACTTGGTCAAGAATTACAAAGCTTACGGAATTAAAGATTAGTCCAGCCAGCTGAGCTATGGAAAATGTAGATGCAAATATGGAAAGGGATTCGAATCTAATTTGAATGAATATGCATGTACTCGAACGACAAGAAGCGGTCTCCAATGGTCTTGGTCACAGTCACAACAGAGTCAGTCAGCAAGTGCAATGCATGTGAAGTCTTCCTCAATTGAAGGGAAAAAATCGTTCATCAAAGCACCAACAACGACACAAAAACGTGTTTTTACGTTCGAGTCGAGTCCTCTCCTTTGTCCTCCTCCATCCTACTTAATTCCCGTCCGCGTCCGGTCAGGTCCTGCTTCTACCTTGTGTTCCTGAATTGTTCTGAAAAATTATAAATATAAATATTGTTGTCGCGTCGCGCGTTGATGCGATGTGTTGTGAGTGAGAACCATAATGGATATGTTCACTGGGATAGGTGAAAGTCTTTTGAAGAGGAAGATGTGGAGATGCTTTTGAATTATGATTATGAGGAATTCGTTATGATTGATTTTTATTGTCAATTAAAATGTAGCTATAGTGTGGATGTTTTTTTTTACAAAAACTGAAGATAGTCATTTTAATTAACCTACCTAATTATAATTAGTCCGTGTAACTATTACAGTTCACGCAAATTATTTCTGTAAATCTTCTTGAATTGAAAAAAATCAACTTAAATAAACCCTTATATACGCAGAATCGCTAAATCTTTCGTCAAGTTACAAGAAATATTTTCTCATGAAGTTTTGGTCATAAAAATTTATCATCCATAATCCATTTATGTTTTTATTATATCCAAGGCACATCAGTAGTGTCATCATACTTGTTTCGGAATATCAAATCAAATCCTGAGTTGGTCTCGCTAGCATCACTTTGGAATACAACCAAGACTGGGTAATCCACATTAAATGAGAAGCCCGTGTCAGGACCACAAAATCTGTAATAGTTACTCCAACCAGTGTCTTCATCTGAATAATAACCCACTTTAAATTTAAAGACATCAATGAAGTCGTTGCAAGTGATCCTCTGCAAACCATGTTGAACAAACGTCACCGAATTCTCATCCGAATATTCATCAGGAGCAAATAGGAAGGTAGACACCTCATTATTATCGTATTTCTCAAGGCCTGACGTCAACTTCGGATGAGAAATGTTTCTAGGAATTGTGGTCACAATCTCCGTTACGGAATTCGGAGAAACCGCTGTCGAATTGTCTGAATGGGCAATCCAGTGAAGAGCAAAACCACCTCCAGGCCTATCATTGGAATAATATGTGAGGATTGAAACACTCCCATTTATGAAGTAATCCGTATCAATTTCTGACCTGTGCAAGGAGCAAGTACATAGACAGTCATTTCATTGAGCCAACGAACAAATTTCTAAATTTAACTTACGGAGTTGTAGACTCTAATGTATGCACACCATGACGCACACTAGCGATGTGTAAAGCGTTTTTCTCTTCGACCCCTCTGTAGCCCTTCCAGTATAACCTGATGGTGTAGCCGGAGGTCGCTGGAGCCCGCAAAATCCAAACGCATCTGTCGTACTTTTTACCATATCCAAATGGGTTGTACCGTAAGACACCGCTTGTTTCATTTAAAATAGTTTTGCATGGATCTAACAAATGAAGAGAATAAGTTTTGGGGCGAAATGAGAAAAATTTGCAGTCACGTTCCAATTTTATGCTTACATTCCCCTTCACCGATAAGAGGTTCTATAGATGCAACCGAATTACTCAAAGTGGTTACTAATGCTAGCACCGATCCCAAAAAATAAGTGAATTTCATTATGGAAAACACGAATTAAAAATAAGTTCGACCACTGAACTTTGATGCTGTACTGCAAAGCGATAATTTTTGCGACCCACGGACTCACCTTCCATTTAAGTAGTTACCAAAGGAGGTCAATGAATCGAATGTTATGAATCTTAAATTTAAATTAGCGGGAAAGGAAAATGTTTATGAGGCGTACCTTTGTTAGTGCAACGGTTCATGTAGAAATTCATTTTTTGTGTCATGCTTCTACACTGATTGTGAGAGAGCATTATAATTTGTCCTTCCAGAGAAACGGAGAAGAGAAGTCACGTTAAATTTAGCTGTCGAAATATAATTGACCGTATTGAATGATGATTCATGATAGCTGTAAAAATTGTTATTGTAAATGTAAACAGGTTAAATCTGTCAGTAGAGCAATAGCCAAATTCACATCCAGATTTAGTATCGGTTTTTTATTCATTCCATTTTCAATTTTTGGCTGATTTTGATTCGCAAAAGCTGTGTAAATTTTCGTATGAAATAGAGTTCCACGTAAATATGTGTACTTCTGAGAAATGCTATTGAATTGATAGGGTGGACTACCTTCCGTAAACCAACCGTAACAAAGTCTAAATAAGAAAAATAATAACCATCAAATGCACTGTTGTGGGGCTACATGAGACTATCGTATGAAGCATTTAAAAGCATAATTTTTAAATGGTTTATTTATGAAGCAACTGGTGCTCCAATACCGTATTTTATGCTTTTGTAATGAAAAATTAAATTTCCAAATATATCAACACAAACGTACTATGTACCACAATTATTTAATTGATAGATCTTAAGTAAACACATTAATTCATTATGGATCAATTCAAATTCATTTACGTTGATAGATCAAATCAAATCCTGAATTCGTTTCGCTAGCATCACTTTGGAAAACAAGGAGAACCATATCAGTCGCTGAAAACGTGACATCCGTATCAGGCCCACAAAACCGACCGTAGGTGACCCAGGTCGGGCTAGAGTAGTCCAATTTAAATGTGAAGACGTCAACAAAGTCGTTACATGTTATCCCTTGCAGTCCCATTTGAACAAACTGTATCTCATTTATATATGTATTCTGATCGAAAGCAGTAAACTCCGGGGTGAATAGGAACGTGGAGAGCTCATTATTATCATAGTTATCAAGTCCGGATGTCAGCTTTGGATGCGAAATATTCCTTGAGGTTGTGCTCACAATCTCCGTTGCTGAATTCAGTGAAACTTCCGTCACGTTTGGGTTGCTAGTACGATAAGCAGTCCAG
Organism: Seira musarum; assembly: GCA_027743895.1. NCBI lineage: Eukaryota > Metazoa > Arthropoda > Collembola > Entomobryomorpha > Entomobryidae > Seira > Seira musarum. Next base: position 64,536 of record JAHZMX010004036.1, read on the forward strand.
TGGAGGGAGAACCCACGAAGTGGTGCACTTGTACCGGAGTAAAATGTCAGAATTGCGACACTCCCATTCACAAAGTAGTTCCTGTCAATACTCGACCTTTGTTAACCAAAACGAACATATTTAATATTTTTAAATGAAATTTTAATTCTGGTCAAGCTTTAACTTTTACTTACGGAGAGACAAACTCCAGGGTATGAGCACCATGATACACGCCAGCGATGTGGAGTCCATCACTCCTCCCAGAGTAACCTAAATTGTACAAGGTAATGTTGTATCCAGTGGCGGCAGGTACACGCAAAATCCAAACGCACCTTTCCCTCAGACCTACTTGCTCAAATGGCTTGTACTGCAGTATGCCGTTTGTGTCATTCAGAATGGACCCACATGGATCTGGAAAAAAATATTTGGTTTAATTATTTGCAAAAAATATCGATTTTTTTTATTTAGATTTTATAAGATAGGTTTATTGATTACAGTCGCCTGCCGCTTTGTCAATATTAAATGATGTGACAGAAGTAGTTAATGTGGTTGCTAGAACCAACGCAATGGTCGCGAAGTGCTGCATACTTACTGGAAAAAGAAAGGCTACCGGCAAACTGAATGAGGAATGAATATGGTTTGTACCACGCCCAGAATAGTTCAACGTATTTATATATGTGATTTCCAATCGACGTCAATACTTCATGCTTGTGCCAGAATTCAATTGAAACGTAGCTGTGCTGTAAAAACGAATATTTTTTGGATTTTGAACGATCTTCCAGGGATTGGATTTCCAATGGACAAATGTATTGAAATCAATAGTTTGGCACATTCCTGCATTATCATAATCATATGATAACGGAATCAAGTCAACTTGTTCAACTTGTCAAAAAATTAGCGTTGGAAATGAGTGAGTTACTTAGATTAACACTTTCTGTCAATTTCACGCATGCAATTTTTGAATGAAACTTTTTTAATTCATGGAAACTGGAACTTCTGATATCATTAAAATGTGGAAAAAATAAGTTTTCGAGTTTATCTTGATTACTAGTTTTGATTGATTGCGTTACTAATTAAAGCATACTTTAACTTATCATTATCATCACCTGATAAACCAATAGTAGATGAAATCGAACTTCCTTTTTTGCAGATTGCACATGCTTAACCGACAACAAGATAAAATAAAATAAAATGACGTTTTCATTTTTGCAATTTGCAAATACCAAAACTTGTTGAAATTACGGTAAGCAAGTAAGCCAGTTCCATTTTCATATCGTCAAGTATTTTTGAGTTTGATCTACTGCACAGAGCTTAGCATAGAACTGATTTGGAAATGATTTTTTAAAAAGTAGTTCTGATTGATTGCATTCCGCTAAAAAAAAAAACTTTTCTAAACAAAGAAGGTGAGGTTTCCCAATGCAATTGAATGATCTATGATTTCAGAGGATGCAATGCACGATGCCATCATTTTATTATGGGAAAAGCTTTCGAGCAATAAAATAATATGCTTGAATACAAAGTTGGACTAAATAAAATTTTCCTTCAATTTAATTCCTTTTTCTAAATAAAATTGACAACAAATGTAACTGACAACATTACTACGGTATAACATTAACCATCTGTTTTCCTTCACAAAGGTCAATTAAACTTAACGATTTACATTTTACTGGAAATATTTAATTGTCAGCAGATACATTTCCGCTGAGCATGTTCTTTATCCATTTTGTAAATTTTATTATTACAATTTTATTCTCTTGGATATAAAAAAGTGTCAGAATCGGGCCAAGATGTGAAGACTCTATGTTTCTTAAATTCTGTAACTTCGCATTAAACCGCTTCTATTATTCTCGACTATCTTGGCAGTATAGAACTGTCGCATACTTAATGCAATCAATTATACATTCAATACTTTAAGAACGGCGTAGACACATTTGTACATTCAAAAGTGCCTTAAATGACCTCACAAGTGTCATGTAATCTAAAACATGTAAAATATACACAAAGTGTTGTAGTACATAACCCAACTGGACTAGAAAATAGTCAATCTAGCACAATTACATTTGAGGCCATAATTATGTTCTGTTTTCTTAAAAAAAATACAATTTGCTCTTCATTTTAAAAATTTTTTTATAAGCTTCACTACATTGTGAAAACCAATTCATTGTTTCAGTTTCTAATCTATAAATTTCTATAAATTATCTGGCTATAAAATAATTTATGACCATGTTCCGTTCATTTTTATTCGTTCTCGAATATTTAAACACTATTCTGATATCCAGAATATGATAACTTAAACTTAACAGTTGGAGTTGAATGGTGGTGAGTGGGCGCTACAAACTCTGTCACCTTAAATTTTTTTTTTCTTGGTCGTCCATCAGTCAGTGAAAAGGATGCTGGTGATCATAAGCGCTGCCGATGTTACTGCCTTTGACTACCGAGGTTTGCATTGCTTCCATCAAAAAAGGAATGAGTCGCTGTCACAGGCGACTAAAATAGAGATTTCTATTTAATTATTTTGTCATTTTTCATTTTATGAACTGATATTTTCAAAATAAATATAAAGTAACCTCACTCGTCAAAGACTAACGGGTTCCAGTTATTAAATACCACCACACAGAGTTCTATGGCCATGTGAAGGTATTATTAGTCCTTTCCGGGCAGTAATTCCACATTGCATCTTTTATCTAAACTAAATAATAAATTAACTGTTTCAATTCCAAGAATATACTTACACAAGGACTAATTATTTTCACCAAAATTATTTGATATTTTTTTAAAAAATATTTTTGTATCACGGATCAAAAGTAGAAACATACCTTCAACTGACGAACAGCGCTTTCTCAAAAAATTGTTCAGTCTTTATTTGATTTACAGAATTTCAAATGAACAGTAGATCTTGCAAGTAAATTAGGAAGGAAGGAATGATACAATTTTTTACTTTCAAGGAACGTGAGAAATAAAAGAACTTTACTCTGTGGAGCTCCATCCATCCTGTTCTCAGTTGGTGTGATGTGATGAAGCTCCAATTCTTGACTGAATGAACAAACTAGAAATTCTATCCAAATTAAAAATTCATTTGTTTTGTAACCCTACGACAGTATTTACCATAGGATAGAATGAAAGGAAATCCTTTTTTTCTCAAATTCTTGTGTTAGGTACAAAGCAGACTTATTTTAAGGCACGAAAATAGATAGCTAATCCAGCTGTGATCTTTTTTCTAGAAGAAGGGTTAGTGTGGATGAATAGAATTACGAAAAATGCGTCTCTCCCTCTTCTATGATTGATACTGTATGAGGAGAGCTCCTTTTTTTGGTCCAAATCTTGTTCAATGACTTTTCCACGCACCCAAATGGGTTCGTGGATTTATTACACATTTTACACGCATCCAGCCTGCTTACATTACAGAATTATGTTTTATGGCCATGGTTGGCCTACAGAGTAGCTTAACTTAATCTTATCAATTACCATAACATGCAAATGCTCGTCTCAGAATGGACCATTGGACATTCATTTCATTGCTTGTTTAGTAGTCATGTTCATGTGCAGGTGAAATGATCAGAATCAGTTTACATGAAATGGAGTTATGTCGTGGTGAGGTTTTAAAGTTTTTTAGGTACCTGTTTAAATACGCTTCTTTAAAAAAAGGAATTTTAAGACATTGTAAATCTTACAGAAAAAATATGTATTTTAACAAAGGAGATTAAAATAAGACTCCTGAAACATTTTCTAAAAAAGGATAATTTGTTACTGGAGCAAAGCAAGGGGCGTAAAATGTCTTCACCACTTGCATATTTTTTTTCAAGCATCATACCATAAAATAGCTTATCACGATACCATGAATGAGGCAGAAAGTACATATTTTGCGAGTGTCAATTTACAAAAAAAAATTAAAAAATAAATGAAATCAGTTTGATGAAAAAAAAACAATTTTTCAAAGCTGAATTTTTTCATAAAAACACCGCATGCAAAAAATTTTGAACTCATTTCGTAAATATTTTTAGAGCTCCGGGAACATTATACAATTTTTTCGCATCCAAAATGCATTTGATTTGTTGTTTTTTTGCTCCACATTGACATTTTTCATACGAAACGGGTTGCTGTCACAGTGAAGGAAGTCCGTGTCATGTATGCAGTTATGAAATTAATATCATGAAGGTTTCAAAAAAAATTCGGCATAGCATTCCAAGCTCAATGTTGATGTGTCCAAATGTAGGGGAATTACTGAAACTGATTGTTCCAGCGGGCTTTGCTGTTATTGTAATGGAGCCAAGCTCGTTATTCAGCATCGTGTTTAAGAAACGCAATACAAAATTAAATTAGAGCTGCCCAATTTCGTATTTAAAATTAAAAAAGTCATGCTAACTACTCGTATGCTATTTTGTCCTTCTTGATGATGGTACAGTACATAAAAATCCACGAAACTTAATTACTACACATTTAGATTCCAATACCATTGTACTTGAATTCCACGAATAGATTTTATGAATCCGACCGGATTTCGGTTCCATTAATTGCACAAGGCAAGTAAGAATTTAACGCTCGCTCGGCATTAATACAAAGTAACAAGTTTTTGGAACGCAAAGTAACGAACAAAGTCATACTAAAATTTCCAATTCATTTCCACCTCATTTATTGTGAAATGTTCAATCTGTCACTGAAATTGAATGAAACTCTTTTTATTCGCTAAATACTTTATGCTTAAGCCATTTTATGAAGGAATTTTATGATTCTTTGTCTCATGAAATCCATTCTTGCTTAACAATTCACTGAATAAGTAATTGCTACCAATAATCCAAATGAATGAGTCTTTGAACTCGATTTGACTGTCACACGTCGTCATTATACCCTTGTTTTATCAGAAAGTAGTTTGGTGGAACTTTTTATTTTTTTAAAACAATTTTTAAACTGAATAATAACACAACTTTGATTTAATTAATTAGAGTAAATAGACTCAATAAAAGCTATAAATATGCTCAGAGCCAAGACTGCCCGTGCACCTTCAAAGCATTCAATGGTGCTGAGGAGAAAAAGAGTGGAGGTGAATGACGTGGAAAATAACCACCGCAATGACAATAGTAAAAGAACAAGAATGGAACCTCAACAAGACCAGGTTAATTTTATAAAGCATACTTATTAAAGCAAAGTAATTCATTTGAATTGTTATTGAAGCAGCCCCTCGATGCTGTTCATGTACTTCCCTTAACGGCGGATAATCTAAATGAGATGATAAAGCAAAGAAAGGCTGAATTGAGGAATGAATTGATGCGTAAAATACAAGCGGAAAGGCGAATGTTGGACAGTGTGAAATCCGGATCTGGTGCTGGTGTGGTCAGCCCAATAAACCTGTTCCAGGGACCAGAGGTGGGGACGTTTTCACATATAAAAAATTAATAAATGACATGATTTACTAATTTGATTTCCAGACATGGAAAAAGATTTTCGAGTACATTGGTCCATCCGATCGAGTAGACGCATGGAATATCCATGAGGAGTTTCGGGGTATTCTGGACAAGGACACTGCGTTCCTCCAAGCAGCTAAATTTCTTGTTCCGCATGTGTCTCCACAGATGTATATCAGCCTACGTAGCGTCTCCAAGTTGTACATGGATGGTGTGGATAGTTCAATTGAATCTGACTTACTTGACGCTATGAGGAATCCGCTCAAGCAAACGAGCATTTTTCTGAAGAGCATTTCCCTCTGTACGCTTGAGTCATTCCATTTCCTCCAGAATAACTTTTTTTATTGCTTCAAAAAAATCTAATCACAGTTATGATTGCAGCTTTAAGCTCGACAAAGGTGGAGAACATGCTTTCCAAACCGAATGTCGATGAAGGCCGACCTGAACACCTTCTGAAAAGATCTTTGGAAATCAATCTTTTTGCTTGGGTGGACACAAGAATAATGAGGAATTTGGAAAATCAAGAACGGAAATTCTTCCGTATCATGTTGAAAACATTCGATTCAAAATTAACTTCTTTCTTAGGAGTAGTCGGAGAGCAAATCCTCCGTTTGAAGGTAAGCATCCCATTCATGCTGACACGGAGGGGATTTGATTCGCTACTCAAGCTGGTCTATTCCAAGTTACGAGAGTGGCTGATTTTATTGCCCAATTTGAAATGGCTTTGTATTGACTTGCAACTTGAGAAGCTTTTCATAAAAGCAAATGTACCGTCAAATGAGGACCATGAAATTTCAAAAATGTCATGGGCAAACTATCTCTCGCGGGATTTGCCACCACCCAACCTCCCAAACTTGGAGAGGTTTGACTGGAGAGTGGATCCTTCCGCGGCATGTTTGTTCCCGTTGTGTGATGCAATATTTGAACATAATCCACAAATCAAGATATTCACTTGTCGTGGGGATGGGGAAATTTATAAGAGACTCGGGGGAAAACATCGCTCTCCTCAATTGGAATCCGTGTTCTATGACTACGAAAGATCCATGAAAAATGTTGAGCCTTTTCTCTCCATTGAAAATATTGATGCGATTTCAAACTGTGGATGGGATCACTTGAAGCGCTTATACGTCTCGGTGGATATGAAAGGTGAATCCATCAATTCAGTGTGGACATTCCTCAACAAGTTCCCCACTTTGGAGGATGTCACATTAAACGTTTGGAATGTGTCAATCGAGGAGAAGATTGTATCATTGTGCCTTCATAATTTATCAAGATTTAAATTTCAATTTAAGCCTGATCGTATTGCGTACACACGAGATACGTTTGAATTCTTCAATTTGCAATTTCTCTTGTACTCTGCCAAGCTGAGGACTTTGATGTGGGCGAATATGAAAAGTGATGTGAATGAAATGCGCTCGTTTCTTGAAGATCAGGAACTCGAGGGTGGCATGATTGGCTTCCGGGGTGGCTATGGGAACCTGGAGGAATATAATTTTTGGGATGTCTTCCCCCGATTGAACAAAGTTGAGATAAAAACTGTGAGGAACCTGATGAATACGAAATGGGACTGTTACTCATATTCCTCGGCAACTGTGGATGTTCACAGGTATGGTCGAAGATGTTTTGAACAACAGACTTTGGAGATGTTTAGCGATGATGGTAATGGGGAACTGCATCGCCCTGAGTTTGTCAATTAAGAAATGTGGTTTCATAATAATATTTTCAACTTTGAACAGAATTTCTAAAAAAAAATATTTACTACGTTTGTGTAGCTAATCTGCGCGAAATATTTTTAATCTGAGAACTCTTTTAAATCTTTACCATTTAGCTTTAACTCTTCTAACGGATTTTGTTTTTCAATTAATTTTTAATTGACTAATAAGAAAGAAATAAAATCTGAATGTTTAAATCCACTGCTTCACCACTGAAAAAGTTTAGAAAAATTTTCATCTTTTAAAATATATCTAGAAAAAATATACTCTAACAATTTGGAATTAAAGTTGCAAAATAAAATTAACAATTTATTCCTGAAGCACTGACCATTGACTAACATACGGTCGAACTGTAATTTTTGGATGTGCATTCCTTCTGTATACTACAAAACCAACAAAACCAACAATAGAAATGCCAACAATAATAATAACAATCATGAGCATTCCCATGACCAGTGCAATTATTCCACATGCCCCTGTATCTTCAGATTGGGAGGAGAAAGAAACAGAACTTGTGGTGGTCGATGACACCAACACCGTTGCATTTAAAAGGTCCTCAGGCTCTTGGGTGACGTCGGAACCGGAACCATTGCACATTCCCTCATCCTCCGCGTTCTTGCAATCCGACACTCCATCACAAACGAGGGTTTTATCAATGCAGGAATAAGTACTGTTGCACATGAATTGATTCTCCAGGCATGATTTTTGCGCACATTTTTCAGCTGCCTCATCTGAACTGTCTTTGCAGTGGGGATTACCATCGCAAACCCAGTCACCTGAAAAAATGGAGGAATTTTAATTTTAGAATTTTTTATTTAATTTTTATTTTGGGGAAACGACAAAGCTTACTTGGAATGCAAATTCCATCACTCTCGCATTTAAAGTTCTCCTCTGAACACAAAGTTTGATTACAGTTGTCCTCATCATCGTTATGAGTGCAATCTGGTATTCCATCGCAAACATATTGATTACTTATGCAGGACCCATCACTGCACCCAAATTGGTCTGGTCCACAAGTCGTTGTTCTCTTGCAAGTCTTTTCATCCTCATCCAGTTCCAATCCTTCTGGACACCTGCAAACTCCATGAAACTGCTTACCACTCAAAAGGCAAATGTGGGAGCATGGAATTCTGTTTCCATTTTTGGGGGAGCAATCATGCTTATTCCGAAGTTCGTTCATGAGTGAGTTGTCATTACTGATGATGGTCATCTTTGCCATGAAAGGATCAAAGGAGGTAGCGGAAATTGCTGGATTTCCAAATGTTCCCAGTCGAATTAAATGGATGTCTGTGTCTCCAATGGTAGTGGTTTTGAGAACTGGATGGGACATGTCTGTCCAGTAAAGTTGCTTTTTGAATTTTACAACGTCAGAAGGTGGTCCTTCAAGATGAGATACGAGGGTTGCATTCGCCGACCCGTTTGTAGAAATTGTTTCGATTTCACGGTTTGCTTTGTCCACCCTGGAATTTTTTTAATATTAAGATTTGGGACAACTTGAAATTTTATAGACCTATTCCATATAAAAATGATTAGGAAAATGTACTGAAAACTGAAACTAACCAGATTATGTTTTGGAGATCCTTATCATAAGCCAAAGCAATAGGTTCTTTATCCCCTGTCCTACGTATCACTTCCAAACTGTCACCATTCAGCTTCATTTTATAAATTTTCCCACCTCTTTTTCCCATCCGGGAAAAGAAGAGCGACCTTGATTACAAAAAACAATCCAGAATGACATGGAGGATTTTTTAAGATCGTCAAATTACTCACAAGCTTATTTATTCACACCTCAGCTCTGGAACAATCAGGATGTCGTACACATTTTCCACTGCAGAAAGCAAGGCCAGCCTGGAACGTGTCCTGAAAGACATGACTTCAATCATTCTTTTCCCTTCGTCAAACCAATAAAGGTTTTCACCGACTGCGTCTGGATTGGGGAAAATAGTAAATTCCTTAATTTCACTAAAATTCAATGCATTTTAATGCAAAATCGGAGAGTCGTTTTATTTCACGTACCAAAATCCATTGCTACGACAGAGTCCAAATGATGTTCAATTAAAGCGTTTGTCGTTTTCTCATGAATGTTGTATTGATAAATTTTCCTGGTCACAGAGTCACTAAATATGAGTGTATGATTGATTGGATCATACACAATCGAATTAATTGACTTAATTGAGGGGAATGTGATAGACTCCGTCACGTCCTTTCCAATAGAGTTGAACCGCATAAACTTGATAGTGTTTTTGAAGGCAATTACTAATTTTGGAGTGGTCTCCGGCTCTAAAGAATGAATGAATCTTATCAGCATTTTTTCAAGAAAATGTAATAACTTTTTTCTGTTCAATGCACCTGAACAAGTTTTCCCATCTTCCTTCAAAACCATTCCCGCTGGACAAAAGCATTTGAAACTACTGGTCGAATTGGGACTGATTGTGCAGACATGAGAACAAGGGTTACCCTCGCAAGGATTTGACCGAAGAATCGGTTGATTAGCCTCGTGGGACACTGCTATTCCATTGAAGTGGGACATTGCGTCGTAGTAGTGAAGTTGGGTCTCTTCGCCGGTGAATTTATTCACACTCTAAAGTCATCATAAAATTATATTAATAAAATAATTCATTTAATAAAATTAGTCAATTTAAACGACCTTGAGCTCCGGTGAACTCCAATCACTCCAGTAGAGTCGATCACCCAAAATATCAATTCCAAAGGGATGCTTTATCCCTTTATTTAGGACGATGCGCCTATCCTGTCCATCAAACAGGGAGGATTCAATGCGATCTTTCCCTGCATCCACCCAATAAATGCGAGAGTTTCCAAAGTCCACTGCTATCCCGTTCGGCCATTGAAGGTCAGTGTTGATGATCGGTGTGATATCACTCCCATCCATTCCGGCTCTCATGATTGCTGGGTTCACGCCCCAATCGGTCCAGTACATCATTCTGACAAAAAAATGATTTCACAAAGAACGACTTTTTTCATTCAAAGGGAATGGGATCATTTAAGCAAATTTTCAGTTACCCCATATTGGGATGCAGTGCAATGTCTCTGGGTTTATCCCCGACATCCTGGATAAGAATCGAGCATAGATTTGAATTATTCCCACAAACAGCAATACGGGATGCACTAGAATCAGCGAAATAAATGTTTCCGGTAATCCAGTCATACGCAATCCCCTCCGGAAGAAATAACCCTTTTAAGTGCAAATTTTAATTATTTTTTTAGACATTTTTTTTATTCTGTTCATGACTTTTTTGATGAGGCTTACCCGTGTCAACAATGACCTCAATGTTGGAATCATCTCCGTTAACGGATCCTTTGTAAATTGCTGCTCCAAGAGATGAAGCATCAGTCCAGTAAGTGAGATTCCTCCTGGCATCGTACGTCACTTCAATGGGCCGACCATCCTTCGGGGTAATTTGATACTTCACTTGCCTTCCGTTGATTCTTCTTTCGATGTACCCAACTTTGGTCTTCCCGGCGGAGAGTAATTTCCATTGATTATCTAATTGCAAGAAACAGTTTTAAAGAGATGCATAGGTGCATTTAGCTTCGGAATTTTGATAATCTCAATGAAATTGAACATTTAACTTACCTCGTACGACACACGAGCGGTTGTTATTTTCACTCACTTGGAAACCTTGCATGCAAGAGCATTGGAATGTGTTGTTGGTGCTTTTGCACAACTGCGAACACGTTCCAAATGAGTTGCAATCCACTGTTTCTATGTCAGCATTCACTTGACTCCCTTCACTTCCTGGATAAAAAATTATATTCCTTTTTTAGTTTCCGGAGAAACCAATTCTAATATAATTTATAATTATTTTAATTAAGCTCCGATTTTGCTTACGAGACAATAATAGTGAAAAAAATATGAAAAGGGAGGAAGTGCACCCTAATTTTGTTCGTAAAAACATTTGTTTAAATTGAAAAATTAAATGAAAGCAAACGAATCACGTCTCAATGGTTTTCAAGTTTTTATTTTTAGCAACGAATCCTTGCAGATTTAAGAAATTAATTTAAGATTCTTCCAGACTTGATACACAAACTGGAATGAGGCGTTTGTTCAGCTTCCGTAGAATGAAATTGCAGAGCATATTTATTTTTGCCTGAGACAGGAATAACTTTCACAAGTGGCGTTTCATCGCAACGCCAGTCCACTTTCCAGTTTTACAAATTGGTCGAATTTCATTTCATGTTGTGTTTGTGTAACATCTACTTAAATGTTAATCCTGAAGAATCTGATGTAAGTATTTAATTACTCCTTGCATATCATTTTTCGAGTAAGCCAACGTTGCATTTTAGCTGACAATGTTTTTTTTAATCGAATTACACCCATTCAGCATATTTCGACTTATTCTTCCATGCACATCATTAATTTTTTTTGTCTCTCCAAAGTTTTATGATACGACAAGGAACTGAACTTCATGATTGTGAGCCATTTTGGATATATGTAATGAAATCATGATAAACTATTTTTGACTATCTCTACGACCTACTTATATTTCCTTCTGAGTATTACGAAACGTTTTACCAACGCAATTTCTTTGAGGCACTGCACTGGTGCAAGGGAATGTGTAAAGCTGCAATATGCAATGAATGCAAAACGGAACAAAGACGAGACGAGTGTAAAATAAATAAAAAAACCATGACGAAGAAGCAGTTTGTTTTGATTTTCATTTACATGCATAGTGGACTGGACTGGAGTGCTTTGTGAGCTTAGACCAAACGGCATGGAAATAAATTAACATTTTTTCAACGTCAATTTTCAAAACTCGTCGCAGAAAATTGATAAGAAAGAAGAGTGTATGTACAAAAACGATAAACTTTTTTAACCTTAAAGTAATAATACTTGAAGGCACGTACGTAGGCCTCAATGCTCATCATTGTCATTTATGGCTTCACCCACTTCATAGAAAATATATTTAGTCACTCACAATTTTCTCGTCGATTGTTGATTTGACTACGATGGGAAAAGAGGTACAGCATAACAAAAAACAATCCATTTCAAATTGATTCCTTTAAACTCCCTTTTCATGAAGCAACTTCACTAACTGGAGAAGCAGGTGCAGCTGAGAAAAAATCGAAAGAAGCACAAGTTTTAACAAATTAGTTGAAAGAAAGCTTTTGAAGAACTTAACTCATTCATGACTCATTCATTTCATCTGAAGCTTATGTTTTTGGAGTGTGAGCTTCTCACACCAACAAATCGCAATCACACACATTTCTTTATTACGTAGCTGAGCGTAGCTAAGCGAGTATTGAGATTGATGTGACCGTCTGTCCGTCTGTCTGTCTGTCTGTCCGATCGATAACTCTCGAAAGAGGTCACCGATTGACC
>JAHZMX010004037.1:0-12182 GCA_027743895.1 Seira musarum
ACGCCGGTTTTTCTTATGCCAAATCGACACCAGTATACTGGTACCATTTTTGTACAATTATCTTGACAGTGTCATTACCGCATCAATATCATGACACCATTGTAACAGGGCATATATCCTATTGGTATCAGTTTTGTATGGTTATTCTGTCAGTCATATTAAAATGATGCAAATCTGATGCAAAAAAATGAACACTCGTATCATTTTTTTGACGCGTAATTGACACTATTTATTATTCCCATGCTTTAAATTACAATTATTGTTATTGGTAGTACTACGGCAAAAAAAATTACTTAGTTAGGATTTACAGATTGAAATAAAAAAATAAAGCGGCAATAGGGATGTAGTAAAAAGCACCATTAATTGCACAGTTTTGTTGATGATCACCAATACAACACAACAAATACCTTAGCTTCGACTGTTTTGGTGCTAATAAGAAAACAATTTCACAACTGAACACAGGCGATGTTATATTCAAAAAGTACATACAGCATCTTGGAATGTTTTTAAAGTTGTCGATCGGCCAGGTAGGAATCAAAACAGAATTTTGGTTACTTATTAAACTCTTCGATCTTTTCGGTGGATGATTCAGCTTGCGACATTCACTGTTGTCCGTAAGCCACACTGAAGAAACAGCTTCAACGGAATCACAGGCTGAAAACTTAATAACTAAATATGACTTGGTTTCAAGCACGTTCACAATTTTTCAGTTAAAACTTATAATTTCCATATTATTAAAAATAAATTACAAACCGAAAAATAAAATAGCAAATGCAAACCAAACGCAACTACGACTTGAGCCTGAAGATCAGATGATTGTCAAACTTGCATCATTTTAATGTGCTCTTGCTAACAGCCGCAACTTTCGTGTCAAAAAACTGATACAAAATTGGTATTCTTTATGCATTTGATAACGGGATACCGGTTCTGCTTGTTTACTTGTCTCATTTTTGTATAGGATTGCTATCAATATTTTGACATGCTCGGATATCAAATCTACGATACCATATTTTTACAATTACGATACCACATTAGCTGTGCCAAAATATTGACGCAAAAATGACAGAAAAAAATGTGTCGCGTCATTAATTTGACAGAAATGTTTGCTGGGAAGTTAATCCACGGAATAGTAGAGATTGCTAGAGATATCCTTGAATCATACAAAACAGGAATGATTCGTCCAAAGCCTCAATTTCAAATGGCAAAAAAATATTCTTTAAATAACATGTTAAAAGAAATCTTTCAAGTAAAGGAAATGACTATGTTAGTGAATACTTTGGTGAGTTGTAATAACACCGCTCTCATTGTACCAGAGTTTTTGGCACAAGATGTGCAGCAACGTCTGCGACAGAAAGGTGTATCCAACGCATACATAGGGCATGATTCGCACTTTGGAGCAAAAACACTTTTTGCTGTTTCTGGGCTAATTCCTCCGCATTTTATAAAGGGAATAAAATTCTCCATTGAATCAGGAATTTTGGAGTGGTGGTCAGACTATTTCAGGCAGACATATGTGAACTCAAAGTCGTGGACAGTGGTTTCTGCTCCGAAGGAACCAGACCTTGCTAATGGTAATATTGTTATCTTATTTGGAATACTTCTAATTGGTCCTTCGTTTGGAAGTGTTGTTTTTTTCATCGAAACGGAAATGAATTCATCATGTGCTAATCATAGATTTTGCTAATAAAACTCATGTTTTTGGATGGATTCTAATTGCGAGAAAAAAAGCTGTTCCGGCGTTTTTATGCGAGTTTAATGAAATAATGTTAACACCTTAACAAAATACCAGCAAATTTCATATAAAAACTGTTGACCCATTGTCACTAATAATCAGATTTTACCCAATATGAGTATGTCACTTGACATATCACTCCACCAAGGTCACGCACGCCACAGTGACAAAAGTTCATGATTTAAAATTGGTACGTAATAGGTACAGCGGAATCTCGATTAATTCTATAATCCTTATCAATTTGTTTGATAAGTGATTTGATTGATTGTCGGCGTTGACAATAAATAAAAAATTGTGCTGGAGAGCATTAATCGACAGCGTATGGGCTTTTTGTATAGAGCATGTCGTTTGTAAAGCTTAGCTAACTGATTACATTTGACAAGTAAAGCCTTATCTTAGCATCAATCTTCGGCTCCAATAAACAGTTGGTATAAATAATTCAACACAATAACTCTTCGTGAACTGCGAGCTGGAACTACTTCAAGTCGATACACGAGTTCTCTAACGGGTCTTTAATTTACTTGCACCTTTCAAGGTTAAAAGTTTATTGAACACAAGTAACGAAAAGTGCAAAACTAAAAGCTTTTCCGTATCAGGTTGATAAGTATGCAAGCTTTTTTGAGTCGTAGCAATAGTCAGTCAACTCCTATAAAGCTAGTGAGATAAATTGCTATAAATTGTAAGATAGTACATGGTCGAACTTTGTGTTCCAGACAAACAGACAGAAGCGGTAAAATCGAAACTTTTTCACAGTTGCAGATGAATGCGCCGGAGCGTCTCCAATTGTTCATTTGTGCAGTAAAACCTGACTCGTAGTGGTCGAAAACCTCAATAAATTTTTTCGGCTTCAGCAAAATTTAAGCGATACCAACCTACACAAAAAAATGGAGAATTTGATCCAGGTCAATTTTGCCCCGAATATTAACATACCCTTCTCCTGTTAACCACTCGCCCATCAGATATGAGTGTACCTAAAGTTTGAACCTGCAACATTCACTTTTTGTGTGTACACTCTCTTCATAAGCAAATTTATATACGAACAAACCAGATTTGAATTTTAAATGCGCTCCCAAGGGCTAAGTCTGCGGTTCAACATGGCTTTTAAAGAAACAGAAGAATGTTAATATCCGGGGGCAAAATTGACATGGATCAATTTCTTTATATTTTTTGCGTAGGTTAGCATCGCTTAAATTTTTTAACTCGATGGACGAGCCAGACCATTTCCTTGTAAGTGCTTACTTTGCTATCAGTGTCTTCATTAGCTCAAGTATCAGGAAGAGTTAGAACTAAATGAAATTAAGTGTGTAGTAAGCGAAGGTTTGTATAACTGGGTAACTCAATTCGGGTTACGTTGTAGTAAAAATTGGTAGTATTATATTGTTTTTGGCACAGTACAAAAAAGTTAGCAAAAAATGTTCAATGTCAAAGCTTAACTACTTTACTCTTGCCGTTTTAAACTAAATAAATTATACAAGACGAATATTTTTTTTACAATTAGTCGGTTGCGTCATGCATTAGTGGTCTATACAGCAAAAAACAGGAAATTTTTTTTTAGAATCCCAACAGTATCGCCAACCAGAATGCGCCTGTGCTATTTAGTGTAAGCAAATATGAAGTAGTACGTACTGTTGAGGAATTTTCATGATTTTGATGCCACAGCTTCACTGTGACAACGACTTTGTTGGTTTTGGGTATGATTTATGTGAAGCTCTCATGTAGACCAAGTAGAATCATGAGAGCATTCTAGTGGTGACTTCGCCTCATAAAGCAACGTGAAAATAGTCCACGTTTTAAGTTCAAGGGCAGTCAGCTAGCTTGGTAATTTAGGAGTAGACACGTCAGCATGTGATTTGTCATTTTACTAGGTTAGCTTATGGTTCTGTGCTGAGATGCAATGCAGCCAGGACTTGGGTTTTTGCTTTGACTGAGAAAGCATGTAAAAAAATATATTCTGTGTCCCGAGCTCATGTGAAGAAAATAATAATAAATTTTCTTTAATATCCTAACAATTTTAGTTGATCATCTAGTTGTTTTCATTTCATATTTTAACTGAAGTCCCCGATCCAACGATACGAACAAAAACTGGGCTCCTTAGGCTCGGATAAATGCGAGAGAACATAAATAGTTTTGTTGGAGAGCGCACATGGCCTTTACGAACTCCGTCGTTATCCTATTCTCTAACACGTACAGTAATAACAATTTATAGTCATTTCTAAACCATGATAAGTACGACCAAAGAAATGGCTTCTATTTTAATTTTGTAGTCACGATATGTATAAAAACATTACACCATTCCACACCAATCTTGGATATTATATTGTGAATATTTATCTTCTGAGAACAAGTACTTCTACTCTTGTTTCGCTAACATTTGCGTAGTAGTGCTTGTCATCTACAAAAGAAAATGAGTAATCACTTTTCTGCAGTGAGCTTCTATATCTAATTGAAAACATACCTTTTAAGTACCAACAGTACATGAAATTCAGAGCCAGTTTTCCAACATAAGTGAAATTGGCGTCGGCAGTGTACCGACATATAGGGGCTGGATTACCAAGAATGTTTAGTCCACCTTTAATCATTTTGACCGGCGGTTTTGATGGGTCTCGAACTCGAACCCATCTTACGGCATTTGGCTTGTACATCAAGAGCTAAAAAAGCAAAGTCATATGAATTTTCATGAATCAGTTACATAAGTTTTGTACGATTATTTTAAAATCGTAGGATTAAGTGATATGCGACCGATGCTTGACACCTGAACTTTTGAACCCTCCTGAATTGGATATTTTTTCGCTACCAGGTCCCACCCAACATTACACGTAAAGTTGCAAGTTCGCTCATCATAGCTGATTCTACCTAACAGAAGAGATTTTCCGTCCTTTGCCCTGCACACGTACTGCGCCCCAGAATCTTGCCCATTTCCTGCCGCTGTTGTCTCGCCAATGCACACACGCACATCGCTGCGGTCAACAGTTATCCATTTTAGGTCAGTCTCGTTGTGAGCAATTCCTAGTTAGCATTAAAATTACCAGTCATATTCAAAAAATTTCGCACGAGTATCAGCGCTCTAATTGCCTTAGCTTTTTCCAGTAATGGAAAATATCTACCTGTAACTTTAAAGCTATTGTTTGTGCTTTCATCTCGTCTGCCATATTCCAGATAACTTCCGTATTGATAAGGACAATATTTGTCCTTGTCTAAAAACGGATTGGAGTTGGGGCTTAACGTTTAATGGCAAATGAACAATTTTGGTTTACTTCTGCAAAACTAACCTTGATTGACTGTAAGTATTTCAATACGACTTTCGTTGGAATAGACATGAACGATGTTGCCTATTCATGAGGAAACATCAGATTTCAAATAAGTTTAACGTTCGATAATAACGAACTAAGATTGTAATTTTGCACTCACCGTCCGGGATGTAACATTCTTTTCTGAAAATATCTAACTGTCCAATGAAATTATAATGACGTCGTCTAACGCGACATATTAACCATCCGGCATCCACGATGTTGTTGATTTCTTCTGAGGAGTTAAAATCAATCCAGCACTGAGTCATTGGCGGAATCATTAAAATCTGGAGATATGAGCAAAATTATTACGATTTAAGAGCTGAATTTAAAGGTCGAAAAAATCAAGCAGTATTCCGTAGTATATTTATACCTGCGTGTTCATGTCACTCAAAACTGGGGTCTTAACAACATTATTAAGTAAAGGAATGTCACAAGTAAAATCGCACGACGACTCGTTAAATGTAATTTTGCCAAGGTTCCACAATGAAAGCTTGTTTATGTTCCGATGCCTGCATATATATTGAGGCAGGTGTTCATGTTCTCTTCCTGCAACCGACGTTTGATTAATACATGGCAAAATCTCGTGACCAAAAACAAACTTCCACTGAACATCAGATTCTGCTAAACCTATTTTAATTCAGACAAACCAATTTTGCACAAATTAAACCTTTCAAGATTTAAAAAGAAGTAGGGTTTTCTCATGTACCAGAGTATGATAAATTGCCGTGTTTGTAGGATGATTTCTCCACTGGTTCTCTTCTCCCATTCGAGCATGTAGAGGTTTGACAGCTTTTGCTTTCAGTTGAAGAGGTTGGAAGTAGAACCTAATGAGTAGCTATTAATGATTTAAGTTTCCATTTCATTCAAATGTTTTAATATTTAGGGAGTAATCTCACCTGGTGCTGAAATTCTGGATGAGAAGTAATCTTTTCCAGAGTTGCTCTTTCGTTTCCAAAATTGCAAAAAAATTTGCATAGAGACTCATCAAACTCAAGAAATCCTGACCTTACATGATAGTTTCGTCGAAAACGCCGGTCATAATTTGACCTGCACTCATAGCGCTGATTTTTGTTTTCTGAATTGTCTGTTGCGCTACTGCTGAGGCATGACTCCAACCCACTTATCTCAATGTATCTCCATTCTCTGCCAGGTGTTACTTCTATTAAGTTAATATATTCATTGTCGAACTTTTTTATTTAAAATATTGCATTCCTTTACTTGCGTGTACATTTACCTGGATCTCTAGAAAATCCACGGATTGGATGAGCGAATTCAGCAGGAACTCCTAAATCTGCAGGGCACTCGTGAAACTGTTTACCGCAGGCGTTGCCCGTAACTGTGGGTGCAGCTTGAGCTAATGTATTTAAAATTTTATGGGAAAATCATATTTGAAAGCCCATTTATTGATCGCAGAATACTCACTTTGAACACGACGCCTCAATGAGAGTACTTCCACATTACTGGTTTGTTGTAATTCTTCGGAACCTTTGTAAGGGAAACAATGAAAATATTACGGCTAGGTCAGATACGTTCATGATTTCGTTTTTGTTAATATGTAGTCAAACAATCAAGAGGATATTCGTTTTGATGTGCCTGTCTTTCAAATTGTTGGCTTTGAGGGCTGATACACACGACATCAAATACAGTTTGAGTAAAAAGGTAATCCAAAAACAATTCAAAATTACACGGTATGGTCAAGGTTGATTGATTAGATTACATCATAATTTTAAAAGATAGTTTGAAACTTAAAGTCAAGCTTCACATTATTGATGTTTGCTAGCTGTCATTGACAAAGAATCGCTTGATTTATTTTAGATTAACATTTTGTTCGTATTTAAAAACTTGTAAAAAACTTCGTGGACTTGCTGCTTTATAACAGCGGAATTTTGGAACATTAGGCGTCAAAAAGCTGTCTGAATTTTTTTCACTGAAACAAATTTCATTTTGTGGTTATTTGAGTTGTTTTCAAATATGCACTTGCGACATTTCTAAGTATCATATGCCTCTAAATAAAAAATACCAGGGTATAATTTTTTACGGGATAAGTAATGCGGATGGATGCTTTAGAGCAAATGTAACGCAAGCAGCATTTTTTAAGTCAGTCGTTTTACCGGAAATGTAATAGCAGATCCCACGTCCTGGAAACAGCTTTCCGACAAAGGCACTGCCGTTACCATCAAGATGACGACATGTAGGAACCCCATCCCCATCGGTGGTTGTTCCACCACTAATGATGTCAATTTCTTCAATGTGTGGGGATGTAAGCGGAATCCATTCAAAAAGTGATTGAGGAAGCATCAAGAGCTAAAATTTGTGATACTAATCATTTAACAAAAAATAAGGAATCGAGGAAGAAATACCCATTTGGCAGTGACATGAGATTTAAGCAGAGTACCTGAGTATTTTTATCATTTTGTACAGGCATGCGCATAACTTTGTAGCCAGTTCCAACATCGCATGTAAAATTACACGAAGAATTGTCAAGCGCTAGTTTTCCAAGAACCCAGGAAGACTTATAATAGGTTCGACACAAAAATTGCTGCGTATAATCCGATTCCGCTCCAGCAGCAGTCGTATTTTTGGTACATGCTACTATGTCTCCATTTTGAACATACTTCCATTGTATGTCAAATCCAGCGTGTCCTATTAACAAATAAATGCAATTAAAGTTTTCAAAATAGAAACCAAACAGAATGTTTTAAGATTCAATTCTACCTGTTATAGTAAACTTTCCACTTTCAATGGAACCAATTTCAACTGGAACACCTGCTCCGAAAGGACAGGTGGAGTGATGGCCTGGACATGTTGTCCGAGGGCAATTTGTTTTTGGGCAGGTTATTTTGGGGCAGCTACCTTAAAGCATACGGAAATTACAACGTCAGCATCGTCTGTCATTTATTTTATTTTAGAGTTTGAAGATAAAACTCAGTGTATAAATAAAGCACGCGAAGAATTTGAATGGTAAAAATATTTCAGTACACCTCCTGGAGATTTTGCATTGTTAATGGAAGAAACCCTTGTCACTTGTCCATGCTCTGCGGGATTAGCCTCCTTCCTTTCCACATCTTGTTCAACCAAATCTAATCAAATTTCCAAGTGCTAAACTTTAAAAATAGTTAAAACCCTCAAATGTTTATACAAAGCAAAACGCGCATTAGCAAAATAATTTGTTAAGTTGCTTACCTCCTTTCAGGTCCTGTCCTACGACAATGACAGCAACGAAGACGAGGATTAATGAAGAGGCTCTAAATGCAACTAAAATTATTACAAAATTTTTACAGTCGTCTCCTCTTAAAAATCGAAATTATTTTAAAACAAATCAGAGTTTTAAAGAACCACCTTAAAATTTGTTTTTAAACACCTTTTTTAAGCTTTTTGAAATGATGTTTTACGTACCAAGAAGTTTCATTCCGTGAGTCTCCTGCTCTTAGGTTATACGTCAAGAGCCTAAGTTCAAATACACCGCCGAAAAAAATACGACTTGCAGACATGTAATTTATGTAGGTATAAATATTTCGAACAATGATTCAACCGGAAGCCAATAACTTTAGTTCTTCCATTCAATCACATTTATAGGTAATTAAACCTACTCGTGTATCACATAGTTCGGGTGTGAATGTTTTATTACTATGTTTACGGCTTTATGCGTACAATAATCTGCGTCGTGTATTTATCAATGTCTTTCATTAATGCGAATGCGAATGAATGAGAATGAATTTGAAAAGAGTGATGCTAAATGAATGATAACGAACTAATAAAATGTTTTTTGTGGTACAGAATTAATCTTACTGATCGGGTCGGTGAGAACTGTTGTTATTTGTCGTATGAATTTTTAAACAAACCACAAATGAATATAATTTTATTGAAAAAAAAAATCTGATAAATTAGTCGAGCTTGTAGCTCAATAAACTGCGTTCAGGGAAGTTCCTCATGTTGTCGCTGCTTTGAATCATTGCTTCAGCAGTTTGTGAAATTTAATTCTTAATTTTGAAATGTTGCACGTGTGAGCTTCTATTGTCCTGGATTATTGAATTGTTTGATAAAATGCGCGATTTCATATCTCCATATTTCATTTCTCCTTCCCAAACTGCATTCTTCAAGACAAAATCGATTTCATGCAAGATATATAGCGTGTTTCACAAGTTGGCAAAAATTTTGAAGCAAAATCTAGGTTTAATTGTTTTAATGTTAATTCCGTACCATTACTTCTGCTTTACATCGGCATCAGCTCGAAATACTAGAATCGTATAAATGCATTGAGTCTACTTAGTAACATACTGACAATAAGGTTAACACCAAAGTCGACCAACACAAGTGGAGTAAGGGAATCCATATAGTTGACCTCCCCAATATAAATTTTTAATGGCTTCAACGCGGTTAAACATTTTCGAAAAACCTTCCTCAACTGTTTCCCCTTTATAACAGGCATTATTGAAAAGCGCATTTCTTTTAATGTTCTTATCGATTCCCTATAGATCCTACCCAAACTACCAAAGATCCAGAAATTTATGCAAACCCCACCGGTGAAAATAGATAGGAACAACAAAGCTTGTGTAAAGATCAATTCAGGCGTTCTCCAAAGTGCAATTAAAGCATATCCACTGCATACAAAGCAGTTACATCCAGTCCATACAAGAACAGGTTTCTAGGCCTCTTGAGTTCATTGTGTTGTAGTATTGCACCAAAACTTGAAGTTCTTTGTACCACAAAACAATATGATTTATTTTTCCTACATCCGTGCCCGTTCCAGAGCAGAGAATCTGATCAAGTTTAATTTTGAGGTGCCCAATATAGTACCGGATACAGCAGCCCATCAGGAAGACCACACTAGCTATGATTGCGTAAAGGAAGTTGATCATGTCCAAAAGTAGCAATAATAAAATGACCCATAAAATGATTCGAAAAGCTACGTCAACAATAAAGTTGGCTGCAGTATCCTGCGCAACATGGTCACCCTTGCAGTAGACGAAATATCCAAAACTAGCAGGTGAACATGGATCAAGCCAGTATCGGATTATCGTGTAAGTAAATGAAATTAGTGTCGGAGCAACTGAATCGATTGTCATGATGGTCTTGAATGTCAGAATTGCTGTTTGTGGAAGAACACGTTGATTAAGACGCCCATTTTCATTTTCCGTTTCTAAAGAAACACATGATGCATAGGTTAAATCGAAAAGTAAAATATGCTTACGTTAAGTATTACTGCTTGCCAAATATATGTTTTCGCTCAAATGTAAGAATCGTGTTGAAAAGCTCGGATATGGATGCCTTAATATCGAACGCAATAGATCTGTAGATTGCCATAGATAAAACACATGCAATGTATAAGAAGCTTTCACAAATCACTGCCAATGATGCTGTCTTCAAATTAAGGTACAACTGGACGCACAAGCCAATTAAAAACAACTTTAGAAAGAATTGTTTTATTATAAAAATGTTTTTCTTAGTATCTCTGGAGCTGATTGGAAGAAAATGGATGTGTCCCAACTTTTTCCCTTCCACTTTCTCCCAAGTAATTGGAGAAGTTCCATAAATTCTTTGAGCTTTGAATTGAAACAAAATGTATTTTAAACAGCTTTCCTTAAGCAGCATGATGTAGAAAAGCAGAAAGACGAAAATGTTTCTGTGAAATATGTTTCTGGTTCGCTTAGTTTGAGCGCATTTTTACGACTGACCAGGAACATCAGCGAGTCCTAACGCGAGTTGGGATGTAAAAATATGCACACTAGGGGATTTCGACCACGAGAAATTCAACGGTGACAAAATTAGGTCTGCAAAATGTACCATTGTGCTGCTATGCGCATGCGCATCAATTTGTAATTGAAGAAATTCAGGCATAAAAGATATGCACACTACCGTTTTCGAACACGAGGAAAACGATGGTGATGAAATTAGATCTGTGAGATTCATCTGTACGCAAAATTTGTGAAAAACCAATACACGGGTACGTTTTGCAGACCTAAATTCATCACTATCGTTTTCTTCGTGTTCGAAAACGGTAGTGTGCATACTTGTTATGCCTTAACTCCTATTGTTACAAATTGATGCGCATGCGCATAGCGGCACAATGGTACATTTTGCAGACCTAATTTTGTCACCATTGAATTTCTCGTGGTCGAATACCCCTAGTTTGCATATTTTCGCATCCCAACTCGCGTTAGGACTCGCTGATGTTCCTGGTGAGTTATTTCACAGCACTCCCCTGCGGCTTACATGATTGCATGCACTGTCAATCAGTCACGTCAATCTTCAAATATTGAATCCATTGGTCCCTTCTGGCAATAGCAATATTTTGCTGTAATCAAACACGTTACTACAGAAATCAAAAGCATGTATACATTAATTATTATTCAAATTTGATTTTACAATCAGTTAGCTGTCGTTCACATGTAGAGACTATAACAAAATAAAAAGACACAAAAATTGAACGCAAGTTCGGTTTGTTTTGTTTGTTTGGTTGCACAACGGAAGTTGTTTTTCTTCATGGGGTTTTGACATTTAAACATCGTTTACTCAGATATCGTAGTATGAAGATAATTACATTTGCGTAGAACGTAGGACGCGTGATACCAAGCATTGGTGTTGGAACAAAGATATCTACATGGCAGAAAATGCGTTGGAATCAGAGAAAAGAAGATTGTTACTATTCTCGTCCTACTCTAATTGACAGTGAGAAGTGCAGTTTTTTGTATCCAAACCGACAATTTATTCATGTGAATGTGATGACAGAATAAACTTGAAACGAAGTACGAAGAAGCCTATCCAACAACAATTTTTTTGGAGTAGTCGCCCTCAGGCAGAAAAACGGACCATCACATGGTCGGGTTATTACCGCTATGGTGAACTCGTAAGTACTAATAATGTCTGTTCTACTTGAATAGGACAACGAAAATACGAGGTACTTGTACATAATATTTAATGCATTGAAATCGGACACGGCGATGCTATCGAATAAGTATAGCTACTGGAATAATATAATTTGTAACCGCTTTTCTTCCACCGTCCGTAAGCCTTTCGGTTTTTCTCAATACCTACACAACACTAGCCATCAAATTGTTATTAACGCTGGTTTTATACTCGGGCCGAAGCAAGGGAAAAGGAAAGAAAAAGGAAAGGAAACCTTCTATACTCCAATGCTTTGCTTATCCTTTTCTCAGCCT
>JAHZMX010004038.1:0-10105 GCA_027743895.1 Seira musarum
AATTAGAAAACCATCTTAGAGTTCACACTGGAGAACAGCCGTTCAAGTGCGACGTTTGTGGCAAGTCACGTTTGCTCAGCAATCCAGTCTACGGTCTCATCGAAAAACTCATGAAACTGTGAGAGAAAAGCCGTATCAATGTTTGATTTGTAATGCTTTCTTCGTTAGAAAAACCCACTTGCGTACTCATCGCAAAACTGTTCATAGTTCGATTAGACCTTTTTCCTGCAAATATTGTACAAGTTCTTTTAAACTCTTGTCAATCTTAAGAGGACATTCAGAAAGGATGCATTCAAAACGTTCGGATAAATTTTGGTGCGTTTTCTGCACCAGAGACGGATTCTATGCCAAACAACACTATTTCTTGCACATATTGTTTCACATTGGAGAAAAACCTTTTGGATGCAAACTTTGTGATTCTTCGTATTCGAGACGCTCATGTTTGAAGAGACACATGAGCACTCATGATGGTGACGACAACTGACTTAAGTAGGGAATTTGTTGCGAAATACGGTATGCAAAAATACTTACGCTTTACACTTTATTAGTTATTAGTATTAAATCATGATATCATATTTTTTAACTTAGCCGTTCCTTGTATTTGACGTTTGGGTTTAACGCCGTTTAATTTGTTGTTTGTTTAATTTGCAGAACACAAAATCCCCTCATTTGTGCTGCATTGCAGTCTTGAATGCTTTTCCTAAAACTTTGATGTTCCGGATAATCCAAAATAGACCTCAAGAAGATTTGGAGTCATCACTATAGTAATCAGCACCAAATGGTTTATTTAAACATAATTAATTTACAAAATAATGTATGTATAATATAATATTCCATTATCCATTGAGTCCATTCCGTATTCTGAATTAAAATAAATAAAACTGGTAAATCAAAAGATCGACAATGACGGAGCTGTAATGTTTTTGCTTTTACAAAAGTTGTTACATAGTTTAAAGTTGCAGTTGCATGATCTCATAGTAAGTAGTTCCTTGCTGATAATCATTCCATATGACGCTCAGAACCAATAACCACATGAATGGAAAGAACTTAAGAGAATCTTTCAAATGATGTACCACAAGCTGTATGTTTCATTGACACATAAGCTTCTTCGGTCTCCTACTGTTGACGATTCAAAAAATTTGAAATCAGGGGCCGCGGAGCCATGGGTACAATGGGTACATTGTACCCCCTGAAAAAAGTAGACGAATTTAACGCAAAACTACAGTCCCTTCGAAAAAAATTTCGGCTCGCTACGCTCACGATTTTTTTTCCTTTTCAGCGAACAATCATCATATCAACCTCGCAGTAACTCTCAATGTTGTTGCCTAACCTTCTCCCGAATCAGCTAAGCCTACCAACGCCGGCTTGATTGTACTGAAAATAGGATCAGTTTCTTATCGGTTAGCTTTAAAAAACTTTTTAATAATTAAGACACCTAGTCATTACAGTCAAAAAAATTTCGGCTCGCTTCGCTCGCCGTTCCAACTGCATATACGCTTCGCCCTCTTTTCTGATTACTTTCCTGAATGTTGCTCTAAAACTTCATAATTCATTGCGAAAACTATGTTCGGCACTATATCTACTTGATTAAACTAACGATAAGTTCAATTCTGATCATGTAAATTATTGAAATGTCATTGCGAGCATACCAATACTCAAAGGTATTGTTGGCTAAAATCAAATTTTGACAAAGAAAAATCTTAACATTAAAATCGATCTTGATCGTGTACCCCCTGGCAAAAAAATGTTTGATGTTTGAAATTGTTGTTTTTTTTCAGTTTTGCAATTGAATGAGCCACCACAAGGCATACGTTTTGTTTCAAAGAAATTCAACCGCCTCGTTCGGTTGACGGTAAAAGAATTTTGAAATTTTAAGGTACGATTTTTGAAGGGCATTCCATTTAGCTTTTAAAACCACATTTTGTCATTTGAAAAGATTTTCACCCTTCCACATATACTTCACCAAAAATTCCGAAAAGTTATTGGCTTTCGTTCCAGTATGAAAAGAAGATTTGCTTCTAGTTGGCGGTCAATCAGCGATCCCTATCAAAGGTTATCGATTAGACAGACAGACGGACACAAAGCTCTCCACACTCCGCTGATAGCTCAGCTACGTAATAACGTTTATGCAAAACACGGCTGTTTTATTTTTGGAAACTAGTTAAAAGTGTGAACAAAACCAGACATTTCTTTTCTCTTGGGCTTCTACCTCTGTATGGTTAAAATAAGGTTTACTGAGAAAATCAAGTGAAATAATTTCAGGTAGACAACGAAAATTTGAATATATAAATGGGAAACTAGGTATGAGCTATAGTCAAGCTCAAGTATTTTTAGGAGTCTTAAGTACCTCTGCTTAGGATTTTCGTGTGAATGACTTTAAAGGGTATAAAGGATTAGGATTAAAATAATGGAAAAGGATAGTATTTTTCAACTTTGAAATGAATGAAGATGTTTCGTTAATTCCGTCTGAATGTTTTTTTTAAGAAATTGGAATAAGTGAAATATATTTTAAGCCTTTGCTTTTCATTCCAAAATTGTAAATCACTTCAACTCGTTTTCGTCCAATATTTTTTAAAGTCATAAGATTTTTACTGTTTTACTTACAATTCCAAAATAATTTAGCGTTCAGAAAGGCGTTCTAATTGCTCAAAAATTGTCATCAAATATGGAGGCAACAAGAAAGAAACGAAATCGAAGTGAGTCTCTTGACTTGGAACAATTGAATCGAGGAGGAGTGTTAAAAAACGGGAAATTTTGAGACAGAAGCTTCGTGAAAAGTTGCATTTGATACTTAACCGTAAAGATGGTGTTCCCGGGGTAAACACAGATCCGCTTCCGGAAGGTGCTTTTGACCGACTCAATGCAAACCAGGTTAGCAAAACATTTTGTACTACAAATTAATTTTCAGTTGGAGTCACTTTATCAATTAAGGATGATTTTTAAGGTCTGGGAGATTGTCTTGGAGTACTTGATCAGTGACGAGTGTGATGTAAAAAACGCGAATATGACATGTTCAACTTTTTCTGCAATCCTGAAGAATCGAATAGAGCTTTCGATGATGTCAAAGGTGAGAAAAATTTGCATACATAAATTTAAATCTACTCCCGACATTTCGATTTTAATTGTTTTGTTCTATACACAGGCATTGGATATGTTCAAAATCAAAGATGACAAGACATTAGACGCCCGTCGATATTTTCAAACAATTTGTTTTCAAGCTCGTGGTGTGTGTAAAGCTTGGAAGGAAATCGCTCATTTCCACTATCCTCCACTCCACCTTGATCCAAAATGATTGGTTTCTAAGGAATGAGCTGTTGGGTGCGACAACGCCCCAATTCGTTCTGGAATGCGAAGAACGTGTTGATAAATTATTGTCGGTTAAAATGCCTCCCGGACTAATTCGTATCATGCAGTTTGAAATGAATGACGACGCGAAATACCTTAGAAAACTTATAGAATTTCTGCAAATATACGGACATTCGGTGTGGTTCTTGGATTTCCAAAGTGAAGGTGATTTGTGTATCGCTCAAGCATGCAAAATACTCTGTGATGTGCTGGAACTAATGCCAAATCTGAAAGTCCTCGCTTTGTCCTTTACAGCTTACAACACATGCGAAATGTTATCAAACTTCCCTTTGAGGCTCAACGGACGGAATTTTCCGGTTTTAAAGTCGTTGCTCCATTTAGACTGTAAAACAGCTGTGGATGGGTCCCTGGTTTTCCTGATTTTGAAGACTTCGGCAAATCTAAGAAGCGTGAACTATAATCGAATAATCTGCTGGACTTCCGATGATGTGGATGACGCTTTGGAGCAATTACTCTTGCAGCGTTGCCAAGGCTACCCTGAAGTTATTATCTTCATCAACCCAATGGCTATTATTTGGCCGTTGGTGCACCTCACTCATATGCTTAATTTCCTGGACCAACCGCGCAACGCCTCAGTCCTCTTCCCAGCGATCAATAGGTCTCTTCAGTATTTAGTCATTTTCGGCGCTATCAAAATTGACGCTGAGAATGAGAGTACGTTGGATCTTCCCCACTTGAAATCTTTCGAAGTGACCGAAATCTCTAAGGGAACAATGGGCTTTGACCATCTCCTCCAACTCAAGTCATTGGACCAGGTAATTGTCCGACGGTATCGAGATGAAGATGAAAATGGGCTAGTGAAGATGAAGATGTTCTTTGATAGTGGCGAGATGGAGAAGACGAATGTGTGGGATTGTTTCCCAAATTTAATTAGGGTGAAACGCGGTTACATTGAAGGGTGGACCTATCGCCCTAAACGGACAACCCCGCTTTGCTTGTGTCGTGACTATTTCAAATGCAAAGTTTTAAATTAATTTAGTAGCTTAATTTAGAAACACTTATAATTTACTTATTTTATAACAAAGTTATTTTTACAAATACCTAAGCAAAAAATTAACCTTGGTTTCTTTTGGTACTTTAAACAAGATAAATTCGTAGTGTCCTGGACTGGACATTTTGTGAATAAATTAGAGTCTAATCGATGCATTTCAACTTAAAATTATCCAGAATTACTTTATTACATACTCATCATATTCATTGTGACCATCATCCCACCTTCGTTAATGTAAAAAATTGATGTATTTTGTTTTCAGAAGTTTGTTTGATTAAAATATAACTTTTGTTGCGGCTTTACGTACTTATCATGACGATAAGGGTCACCAAACTTTGATGAGAATATGTGAACACAGTGTAACTGCTTGATGAAACAATTCATTTTTTTCAGGTGAGATTTTTTTGCGTAAAAATGAATAACCTTCACAAATGCATGCCAACACTGGCACAACTTTAGTCCACAAGAAAATATGATTACCTATGTAAATGTACCTATTAATAAATGCAAGTCCTTTAATTTCATTGTAATGCATTTTCACTTTTCCGTAAGTATTTCTTTCTGGAATGGTGAATCATGATTTGATTCAAATCCATCGCTCATATTTTAATAAGTAAAACAGAGAATTAAAAAACTCGCTTTAATTTCGTTTGTCAACTGAAGAAAAAAACTTGGTTGTGCACCATACTAAAATATTTACGAAGACAAAGGAATGAATGAAAGGTAGAACAGAATCGAACATACTTTGCCTCGTATTCAGTAGCAATTCACAATGACTGCATAGGTATTTCGTTGATTTAAGCACCTACGACGTTCATGTTCATGTTGAACTTAATTAGATATTTGGACATGATTACTCTGCAAACTGCATTTTTTATGCGGCCTTTTACCATAGGTGTTTTCCATGTAATAAAGCTGTTATGCAGCAATAACGACGTAGCTGAACAGAGTTTACGGCGAGAGAGCTGTTCTCAGAATACTGTTTTAATTCTCCGTGAAGTTCCATCGGCTTAAAGAAAACAGCTCCTTACACTTGTACCCTCGAATTCTGCGCATGAAAAGCAATGCGACATGTCTCCATTAAAAGAGTTTGAAGAAACCTGTCGAATGAGATGTCACACACCATGTTCCATAAAAAACGAATTAACCACGATGCCATGTGCCTCGATGAACATTTCAACACGCAGATCAAAATTGTCAATTGTGTCTTCAGATCCGAATCTATAGTTTATTATAGCTTTATTCTTCGTTCAGGTATGTCAAAGTCAATTACAGTTCATCTTATTCAAATGATTTTGCTGAATACATTTTCTACAGTTTTGAGTTTGCACAAAACCCCCAGCATTCCTGGATTAGGTTAACTTTTACGACAGTACATGAAAAATTATTTTAGAGTGGAATTAGTGTTTTGATTCTTCAAAAAAAAATTGTGCAAGTAAGTAAACTGAAAAGGGGTATGATTTCTTTACTCCGATTTCAATCTCTTACACAGTCACGTACGCATTAAAAAGGGAGAATTTCATGTTTATCCATATTTACACATGGCATGAATTGTGGAAACACTTAATCCTCTAAACAAACCTTTATGCATTCTTAAACACGACTCCTTACATTTTGGGTCAGACTTATTTTCGTACACCAGCATCCATATATTTGTGGATAAATATGAAAGGATGGGGATTAAACCTCACAAATACGTTTATGTAAAGGTCTTTGAATTTAAGCTGCCATGCACGTACAAATTAGGAGCCAAAACAAATTTAACTAAAGAACTCAGACTGCAGTAGCAGCTCATTCAAATTCAAACAGTCGTTGCGAAAGGGTTGCGGTTTGTTAGATTTTAAGGAATATAGACTTGCAGTCTCACTCGTTTTACTAATAACGGTGGTGGATATTTAAATTGTAGTCAAAAATATTAAAATTAAACAGTTTTTAGCATAATCGATTTCGATTAAAAATACTGAAATAGTGAAACAAAGTACAAAAAATGAGTAAAAAAAAGTGCCACATTTGCTCGAAGGAAGTAGCTCGTTTGAAGCGGCATTTGATCGTTCATGAAGAACAGAGAAACTTTAAGTGTACAATTTGTACGGCAAATTTCAAGACAAAATCTAAATTAAATCGACACTCCAAAACTCATACAAATGAAAACCCGTACGAATGTGAATTGTGTAGTAAAGTATTCAGATTAAAAGACAATTTAAAAAAGCATTTAAAAGTACACACAAACGAAAAGCCATACAAATGTAATTCATGCGATAAAACCTTTAAAAGAAAGATAGAAGTATTGGCGCACATGAACCGACATGGAAGTTCAAATATGAAAGCACACACTTGCGCATTTTGTGCCAACAAATTTTGGACAAAACCTGAATTGGAATTATTCCAATCTACACTCTCATCGAAAAACTCATGAAACTGTGAGGCAAAAACCGTATCAATGTTTGACTTGTAATGCTTTCTTCGCTAGAAAAACCCAGTTGCATACTCATCGCAAAACTGTTCACAGTTCGATGCGACCCTTTTCCTGCAAATATTGTACAAGTTCTTTTAAACTCTTGCCAAACTTAAGAGAACATATAGAAAGGATGCATTCAAAACATTCGAAAAAATACTGGTGCGTTTTCTGCACCAGACATGGATTCTATGCAAAACAAGAATTTTTCTGGCACTTATTGCCTCACATTGGAGAAAAACCTTTTGGATGCAAACTTTGTTATTCTTCGTATTCGCAACGCTCATGTTTGAACAGACACATGCGCGTTCATGACGGCAACTGACTTAAGTAAGGAAATCTTTTTTTTTTTGTTAGTATTAAATCATGATATGATTTATTTTTGTTCTTAGGCGTACCTCACATATAACGTCTAAGTTTTACACCGTTCGATTCCTCTCCTTAGAAGGCCTATCATTTTATGTAATTTGCAGGGCAAAATCGCTTCGTTTCTGCTGAATTGCGGCCTGGGATGTTTTTCCTAAAACTCGGATGTTCCGTATTTTCCAAAATAAGGCCTCAAGAAGATATGATGTTGCCGCCACCGTAATCAGACGATACTATTTATCAAAACAATTGATTAAGAAATAATAATTGATTTTTTTTGTCAAACATTATTTTCTATTGTATCCATTCCGCGATCTGGATTGAAAAAAAAGAAAGCTGGTTAATTAAAACATCGACAGTGACGTAGCTGAAAAAGGGTTGAAGACGAGGGAGTTTAACTCGAATACTATTTTTAATGTCTGTCAAGTTCTACCAGTTATTGCAATACAGCTGTTAGAAAATCGAATTCTTGGTCCCGCACATTCTTTAAAAAAATATGTTATATGTAAGTATATATGACTGTTATTTTTACTTTTTTAAATTCGTTAACCATCAACCGTAGAAGGCGGTTAAGGTTTTTATATTTGAATATAATTTGTGACACCTAACTCGACAGGTATTTTCAAACTCTTTTCATGCAAACATGTTGCAAAGACTTCCATATAAAAAATTCGTGGGTCCAACTACAAAAAAAAGCTTTCGCTGTTTTAAAAACTTTGTTTAAATTGGCAGCGCATTTATAAAGGTGTGCGTGTGGGTACCAAATAAGCCAATATATATTCGCTGTTTTATTTTTGTACAGCAATTGTATTCATTGATTCATTATTAATGACCTTATTACGTTGGCTGAGCAATCGATGGAGTATTGATTTCGATGGGTCAGTCTATCCGTCTGATCTACAAGTTTCGAAAGAGGTCGCCGATTGACCTCAGGGTTTCTACGTAAAGGAAAATGCCTGCAAATAAATTTTAAGAATTTTAGGTGCAGTATTATTAATGGCAGTTTTAGGGTCAAGGGATGAATATTTTCTTACATCATGCACATGACTAGGTATATTTACAACTTTTTCCCCCATTCTTCAACAACAAATGTGTGCTGCAGCAAGACAGCTACGTATCAATTGTTTCTAATAGCTTCATTAGGACCTATTTATATGCAAACTGCATTTTTTTATATGGCTATTTTACTTCAGGCAGTTTCCAAGTAAGAAAAGTGAACATAAACATTTTTATGACTTATGTAAGGAAATATTCTTTAGTAGTATCAAATAATGATATTTTCGTTTTTAGGCGTTCCTCACATTTGACGTTTGAGTTTTACACTGTTCGATTCCTCTCCTTGTAAGGCCTTTCTGTTTGTGTAATTTGCAGAACAAAATGGCTTCATTTCTTCTAAATTGCGCCTTTAAATGTTTTTCCTGAAACTCTTATATTCCGAGTTTTCCGAAACAAGGCCTCAAGAAGATTTGAAGTTGTCGCCTCCGTTATCAGCGCGATGTTATTGATTAAAACATTTAATTTAGGTTAGGTAAAAAAAAGTAGTTTAAATTTTATTCTTTAACTTTATTTTTTATTGCATTCATTCCGAATTCTGTACTAAAAATAAACTGGTGCGGTTAAAACAGCGATAAAGGCGTAGCAGAGTACAGAGGTAAATGCTGTCTTTTTCATCTTGTTAAAATGTCTTCTTGATACTGTTGTCCATCATGTCCCATATATTGTCATAAGATGCGTACTTCATATCGATATCACAACAGTACACATGCAAATTGTTTTAATCACCGATTGCCGTTTACAGTTACAAAACTTCATTGTAATAGTCTTATTAAGTTTTTAAACCGCTTTCGCATGAGCTATCGCAAGCCATATGTTCCATTTGAAAAAAATTTCAACCGTTGACCCCGCCGTTAATAGTTGACCTAAAATTCCGAAAAACAATAGGGCTCGTACTCAGTAAGCCAGGAAGCTTTGTTCCAAAGGACCATATTCCATACCCTAATGATTTTCGGACATTTTAATATTGTCGGAATGGCAATTTGACTACTCAGAGTTAGGCCAGCACTGGCTCCTTTTTAGCATTTATTGTTGCCCCGATAAAAAATAATTCGAAAAAAGTAACAAATTTTAATTAATAACTTGGAGAATATGAATTGAAATAGCGACATAATTTATCATTAATGAATCTCCAGTTAACCTCGACCCTGAACAATTAAAAAATCGCTATATAAGGGAAGAGGAGGTCTTTACGGCCAAAGCTTTTTACGCCGCACGCAGTTTTTTAACCTTTAACAAGCCGATATTATTTTATCCATTACAATTTCTAAATGCAAATCCACAAAAGAAAAAAAATTGATCAATAATTTTGTTGGTACTTTAAACGAAATAAATTTATAGTGTTCTGGACTGGGCATGTCTTGAGTAAATTAGAGTCTAATTTTTAATTAACCAATACTTTTCCTACCACCTTAAAATTATCCATAATCACTTTTTTACATACGCATCATATTCATTGTGTCCATCGTCCTACTTTCGTAAATGTGAAAAGTTGATGTATTATATTTTCAGAGACATGTTTGAATAAAATTTAACTTTTGTTGTGATTTTACCTACTTTTCACGACGATAAGGGTCACCAAACTTTGATGTGAATATGGAAACACAACATAGCTGCTTTATCAAACATTCCATTTTTTAGGTGAGATTTTCTGCGTAAAACTAATTACCTTCACAAATGTATACCTCCACTAGCAAACTTTAGTCCACAAGAAAATATTTTCTACCTACAATAAATGCAAGTCCTCTAAATTCATTGCAATGAATTTTCACTTCTCCGTCGGTATTTTTTCTGGAATGGTGAAGCATGATTTGATTCAAATTCATCGCTCGTTATTATGTTGCAAACGAAGTTTGGAACATTATGTGATCACG
>JAHZMX010004039.1:0-11383 GCA_027743895.1 Seira musarum
GCCCCAATTTAACGTTATATATAATTTTGCCCATTAAAACCCGTTAAAACCCACCTCACACGGGGTGGGTAAAAACGGGTAAAAACCCATTTTAACCCATTTTTGTCCATACCCGTTTTTACCCATGTGCCATGTCTGCTTGTGACATTAAATTTATTTTTCCACCACCATCCATGATCACGAGCCAGTTCAAGATGCCACCGTTCTTCAAACTCTGTACGAAGTATTTGGTCCGCTGCCCTTTGCCAGGATTTGGAAACTAGACGCAGATGCCATGGGGAGCGATGCCACGCACGGGAATAGTCGCCGTTATTCATTATTTTCAGTACCTAATCACATTCATAAAAAAGGAAGTCCAAATTAAGAAATAAAAATTTTTTATGCTAAAATTTGCACTTACTCCTGACACTTGACGTTCATCTGGCGTTGCACTCGGTTGGTTTGAGATGATATTTTGAAATGTTGGGCATGCGTTTTGAGCGTTGTACTTATCCAAGGAATTCGTGAGGTATTCGAGAATCGTCTCCCAAATCTGCATATTAGAATAAATTTCGTTTTGTCATTAAAATGTTCTTAAAAGTTCACTTTTTAAGTTTAATTCAAACTTCAAGTTTTCAAGTTCAAAGATAAGGTCATTTGGTAAAATGAATTGGCTACCTGATTGTTTTGAAGATGGGTGAAAGCTCCTATTGGGAGAGGTTCCACGAGGGGAGTAATGAGATTCTGCCTGAGCTTAATCAGTTTTATGTCCATTTCCCTTTTCTCATTCACTTTCAGCCTTGATTCCACGTTTGGCAGTTCCAAATCTCCATTTTTGTCGGGAATCTCTAAAATCTTCATGTTCTCGTTTTGTGGCAATGCCGACGCCATTGTGAAATGAACAGAACAGCAAGTGTCGAACAGCAAAATTAAAAATATTATTTTGAAAAAATAATCTACATCCGCACAAACGTCTGGGGTTGACTAGGTACACTTCTGTCAAAGTAACTTTGAATTTGAAGTTATTTGAGGTTTGGAATTTCTAGAGTGTGCGTTGCGTTGCGTGTGCGGAAATAAAATGGAAGTCGCTAGTCTGTCAGCAGAAGACACAAACCGCATATACTGTATTTGGAAACTCTTCAAGTTGAAGAGACTTGCATTTCTTCATACTCACTCGTCTCTAATCGACTTTAATCAGTTCGCGTCCCATGTAGTCAGGTAGTTCAGTTTCATTAATCATGTAGTGCTGCTCCATACATTAAAGCAACACCTTTATAGTGTACATTATAAGTAATGTATATGGCTGACGACGAGTCAAATTGATGAATTTGTCTTAAGGAGGCTGACAGGGATCGTCATTATCAATTCAATTCCATATTCGTGTGGCAACAAACCAAAACTAAACTTTAAGCAAAATAGCCTAGCCTTTACCTTGCTCTAGAAACCTAACATAAAATGTTGGTTGATGCGATGTAATGTCGACAGGGACCAATTAATTTCGTTTCACACAGTGCAGGAAATTGCGATCGTGAAAAAAGTCCTCCTAATTTCCAATACTGTTAAACAAATTAATTTTAAACAGAACAGGTTCAGATCAAATTGACAGATTCGTTTGACGTGTAATTAGTTTTTCAAAACAATTTGTGTCGTCTCTATTTCAAGATGGCGTCGTCATTATCAGAAGACGAGAACATGGAGATTTCCTCCAAGAAGCGAGAATTTAATGAACTGATGGCCGTAAGGGAAGTGGAATTTAGACAAAAGGTGAATGAAAAAAGAGAAATAGGCATTCAACTGATTAAGCTTAGGCACGACCTCACTCTCAGTTCCTTGAAACTTCTTCCAATGGGAACATTTACACGTCTTCAGAACAATCAGGTCAGATTATGTCAACGCTAACAAAAGTAGCACAATTTGTAAAAGAATTTTTGCGAAAATTGCCCAATTATCAAATGATATTATGATTGTTTCTGCAGATTTGGGTGATTGTACTGGAATACTTGACGAATTCCGTTGACATCGACAGCGCTCAGAGAACATGCCCAACGTTCGAAGATATCATTTGGGGAAAAACACCAACAGGAACCCCAAGGGAACGTGAAGTGTCAGCAGTAAGCGCCCTTTACTGACTGTCGTATCCGCATTCCGAGTTGTAAACAAAAATAATTTTCTTGCTTTCCCTTCATCTGCAAATGTAGGTACTCAAAATCATGAAGAAAGAAAAATATTTCGACAGGAGGGATTCTCAGAATCACGTTCCATCGCATCTGCGGCAAATCTCGAAATCCTGGCAAAGAGCAACAGACCAAGCATGTCTTAAAGAGTTTGAGGGAGACTGGCATCGTGAAATGGACTGGGACTGGGTACATCAAGGAAGGTGGCGGAAAAACGACGTTAATGTCTTAACCATAGACAGTGTGTTCTATGCTTCGATTGTTCTCAACAGCAGCAAATCCATATCTACTCTCCTGCAAACTATTCGCCTTGAAGAAGATTGCATAAACGAAAAGGGTATTTTCTATCACAAAATTCTGGAATTTTTGGATGAATATGGGGAACATGTCAATGGGTTGGTAGTTGAATGGAAGGAAGACACCATTTCATGGGCGAGTAAATACTTGAATTTACTGGGCTTCGTATTGCGAATGCCAAACCTTAAATCGCTTACAATCCATGCACAATTCTACCACGATTCTTTGCGCAAGGAAGATGTGGAGGAACTTAAGGATGTAATCCTTCGTTACCATTTCCCACAAAAGTCGTCGTTGGAGGTGTTACGAGTCAAAGATTGCTACTATCCACTTGAACCAATCGTCATCGAGATTGCTTCCAAATGTAACAGACTCAACAGTGTTTATTTGTGCGAGCCTCTATTGAAAAACGATTTGCCTCGAGCTTTGGAGGGGCGAAACATCCAATTTCTTGGTTGTCCAATCTATCTGAGCCACAAAATGTTGCCGTGGGCATCCCAATTCCCACTTAGGAAGATAGTTGTCTCAAAGCATGATTGGGAACCACGTTCAGATCTTTTCAAATCGGTAAATCTCCTTGGCAACACGTTGGAATACTTGGATTTGACTATCGATTCCAAATTCATAGAGGCAACTATGATGATGCAGTTGCAGCTTCCAAAATTAAAACACTTAATTTTGCGAGCAATGCCGGGTCTCACAAATTTGGACTTTTTGATCCCACTTCAGAGTTTAGAGAGATTGGAGTTTGTGTACAACGCCCATTTTGAGAAATCCAAAATATCCGAGAACAAATATCACTTAATACAGGTAAAAGATTTTGCCGAGTTGGAGAAATCGAATATTTGGAGATGCTTCCCACATCTGCGGATCCTCAGGTTTGATGTATTTCGGGACGGGGACCATATTTATTATACGTATAAAAAGGCGTACTCTGATAAATGGTTAGAGCCANAACGCCCATTTTGAGAAATCCAAAATATCCGAGAACAAATATCACTTAATACAGGTAAAAGATTTTGCCGAGTTGGAGAAATCGAATATTTGGAGATGCTTCCCACATCTGCGGATCCTCAGGTTTGATGTATTTCGGGACGGGGACCATATTTATTATACGTATAAAAAGGCGTACTCTGATAAATGGTTAGAGCCAAAGGCCTACGAGTATTTCAAAAAGGGCGAGCATATTACAGTAAAATTTAAATCCACCTACTTTTTAAAGTAGGTTTGAACTCGGATTTTCAAGGAATTCTTAGGAGCCTGATCCAATTTTGTTTCCGTTACAAACATTTATCGTTATACTGCGTTTATGTCAATTTAATTTGTTATGTAGCGTTTTTATGTTAATTATGTACGCGGTGATGTTATATAAAATTAAATTAAGTGAATGAATGAATTGAATACGCGTCTATAATTACTTTAAATCATTTTAGTAAATTGTAATAGATTTCAATTGTAATAGAACGTTAAACCTCTCGTTGTACCGACTTCCCTGGGCAATTGTTCATAACGCCATTTTGAAAAAAATTGGTACCTTTTAACGTTCTAAAGTGAAGTAGAGCTCATTAACTCTCATTAGCTGTAGGCGTAGATAATGGTAACTATTTTAAGTATTTAAGCACATAAGCAGTTTAAATGAGTATATGAATTTAAAAGGCTGATAAGTGCGTATTTAAGTTAAGATTAATTAAGTGAAGTGTAATTTGAACTATTCATTTTAGAAATGTGAATAAAAGAAAAATATTTATAGTGAAACCGTTGGCTGGCAATTTATTCTGGCTTTTGACTTTTGAATGCCACCAAAGGAAAACTGGCGAACCGAACCGAAATATTGCATGGTTTAATTTAAACATTTATGTGTACGTAGCGTAAGCAGTGATGATGTTATGAATGTAAGTAAAAATTAAATGAAAGCGAGATGGGTTAGTAGTGTAGTGAATGAATGAACTGTAAAATGTCGACGACTTTAGTACCTTAACGAATCATTATATAAAAATGAATGAAAGAAAGATGTTTAGATTGAAGCCGTTTCCTGATAATTTGAAACAGGTCACATTGAAGTCGAAAAAGCTTAGGATATATCACAAAACTTGCGTATCCCATCAAAATCAATGTGAGATTTATTTACGTAAAGGAAACAAGTACATGTGCTTGATGTTCTGCAGTTTCGTGATTCTGCGATTCCTGCATCATATTTGATTTGACCTTCATGAATTCATCAAAAAGAATACGACATCCGCATGACGTGCTTTCACATCAAAATTGTTTTATGGAAACCGAACATTACATCTTTTGAAAATCTCAAGGTATTTTTGGGGGCAATATGATACAGATCATTCATTAGAATTGAATTAATTCTGCGTGGAATTTAAAATGACCTGAAAATGATGTTCGAAATGTTTTCCTTCGTATGCATTGCACTACAACGACTATGACTATGAATGAATATGTTTGACAATGACAATGAAAAAATATAACAAGACAATAGTTCACTGGAGTCATAATTCGTTTTTGGCAAATGATATGGAAAGGAAAAAGACAAGAGGCTACATGAACTATGTATTTGAATCATTACGAGTTTTGAGGTAAAACTGACTCCCAAAACTTAATTGTATTCATTTCATTTTGGTCATGTCCTTCACACCATAAACTGACTGACAAATATGCAAATGTATTTCAAATTTGAGGGACTTGAATGAAAGATTAAAACATCAGCAATTATGAAAAATAAAGATACAGTCACGCAAAGATAGATTTCAGTTTAAAAACTTTATTTCACTATAAATATAACATTCAAAATTCATTTTATAATATATATGAATCACATAATATATAAATATTTCTAGTTCAAATCAACAATTGCAAAATCCTCAAAGCAAAACATATTTCGTTGAAATTGAAAATCTTCAAATGTTTTTCAAATTGAGAACGAGACCACTTTGCTTTACAAAATCATGTACTCAATCATAAGTTGAAATCTTCATACGTTTTTTTAATTGAGTTTAGGTGAAACTTCTAGCAGGAAGTTTGCAGATTGTCTTATGGCCCTGGAATTTCCAGTCCTTTACCTGGCACTCCCTTCCGCAGTAGCGACGTTTGCACTCCTTACACCACTTCACCGCATTCTCCTGTCAATGCCTTATGGTGGGATTTATGTAAAAAGTAATCCGACCAAGAAATTGATGAAACTATGCACAAAGTAGTAAACTTAATAAATATTTTGAAGTTTTATTTTATTCACATTTCTAAAAATGAATAAGTAATATAGTTCATTTGTATAATTGTAATATATCAAACTCTTCTCTGTTCTTTTAGGTCTAATCGCTTTATAAGTAAAAGTAAACTGATTAAACCATTTTATACTTATGGTTATCATTAGGTAGATGCAATTCAAGCGATTAAAGTACTCGAAATACTTTACAATTAAAGCAGTAAAGGAACATGACTTACAACTCACGGCGTTACAACAAATTACTTAATTTTACCTTGCTTAGGCATAGCAACAAAATTCAATCTTCCTCAGTGGCAAAGAAGAGAGCAAGGGCAAGATCATCGGGGGATTGTTCACATGGCAATCAATGAATTCGATATTTTGTCCCTCCATGGCTCTAACAACTGATTCCTCTTTCAAAATATACTCCGGAATGCTGATGCTCTTGAGATTGTTACATTTCGACAAAATCTCGGTGACAATAGGGATTTGTACTACATCCAACATCGAAGGATAATAGCCTTGGATTGATAGCACCTCCAACGGCAGATATGAAGGGAACGGGTAACGAAGCGTCAAATCCTTGAAATCCACTGCCACTTCCTGAGGTCGATCTGAGCTCCCTATTCTAACATCGACTGCAAGAGCTCTGAGGTTTGGCATCCTCACGATCAAGCTCAGTAAATTCAAATATTTACTTGCCACCGAGATTGTGCTCACTCCCCAATCAACTACCAATCCTTTCACTAATTCTCCATATTTATCCAAAAACTCGAGAATTCTTGGATAGAAAATACCTTTTTCACTCATGCACCCTTCATCCAGATGAATAATTTGCAGGAGTGAAGATCTGCAGCCACTGTTTTCGAGAACACTCCATGCAAGGTCCACATTCGTAACCTTGGTGACATTAAAGGCATCTGTCCACAGGTTCCACCACTTTCCATCGTCTAGTTCCAGATGCCACTCTCCTTCAAACTCTGCACGAAGAGCTTGGTCCACTGCTCTTTGCCAGGATTTGGAAACTAGACGCAGATGCCATGGACTGTCATCCCACGCACCGGTGTATTTGCCTTTCCTCATGATTTTGAGTACCTATTTACATTTTAAAAAAGGAAATTCAAATTAAGAAATTTTTGAAATACAGATTTATAACGCTCTAAATCTAAACGCGATTAAAATCTCCATACGGCACTTACCGCTGACACTTCACGTTCTCCAGGGGGTGCGGTGGGAATTTTTTCCAATAGGATATCTTCAAATGCTGGGCAAGTCCTCTGAGCGCTGTCGATGTCAAAAGGGCTCGTCATGTACTCCAAGACCATCTCCCAAATCTGCATTCATTAAATCATCATAAAAACATATTCGTTTAAATTAAAATTATGTTTATGTTGTAAAATGACATACCTGATTGCCTTCCAGACGGGCGAATGCTCCAGTTGGGAGTGGTTCTACGAAGGGGAAAATCAGATACTGCCTGAGCTTAATCAGTTTCACGTCCATTTCCCTTTTCTCATTCACTTTTTGTCTTAATTCCAATTCTCCATTTTTGTTGGAAATCTCCAAAGTTCCCACATTCTCGTTTTGCGTTAATGTCGACGCCATTGTGAAATGAGAACTCGACTGATCTCGATTATTTCGACGAAATGAAAACTGTTTCGAACAACAAGTTTAAATAAGTATATATTGAATGGAAAAATTAATTTATTTTTGGACAAACTTCTGGCTGTAATATTGGCTCGGTGGCTCGGTTCTGTCAAAGTTATTTCGAAGATTGGAATTTACA
This sequence comes from Seira musarum, assembly GCA_027743895.1. NCBI lineage: Eukaryota > Metazoa > Arthropoda > Collembola > Entomobryomorpha > Entomobryidae > Seira > Seira musarum. Next base: position 7,448 of record JAHZMX010004039.1, read on the forward strand.
AGGTCCGGAGCACATGAATATGAATGGTGTTGTGCAGGACTACAGAATGAAATGATAGAAGAAAGCAGGCCTATATACAAGCACACGTATTTTGGAAATTCCTAAAGTTGAAGAGACTTGCTTTGTATTTCATTTCTTTATACTCGAATCGACTGACAGTCCCATGAAGTCAAGTTCATCAATTGTGTGGTGCCAACGCCAATCAACCATACGTATTACTGCAAGTAAAATAGCAAAACATATTCCTACTGTGATTCAGACCAGCGCAGTAATGGGTGTTCTGTAAAACATTTAAGTCTTCCTAAATTCCAATGCTCTAAAATTAGTCTTAAACAGAACCAGAAAATCAGGCTCAGAACAAATTAGCGTGCTCATATCACGTGTAGTTACTTTTTCAAAGCAATATTTTTGGATTTTACTGTTCGAAACTGTTTTTATCTAATCGAAAAACTATAAATCTAAAAGGTTTTCAGTTTCTATTTCACGATGGCGTCGGCATTTCCACAAGATGAGAAAGTTGGAATGTTAGAGATATCCGACAAAAAGCGAGAATTCGATGAACTAATAGCCGTGAGGGGAATGGAATTTCGACAAAAGGTGATTGAGCAAAGGGAGATGGGCGTACAACTGATTAAGCTCAAGCACTTCCTTACCCTCGGTTCTTCGAAACCTTTCCCAACGGGTGCATTTACACGTCTTCAGAACAATCAGGTAATCATTTTAGGTATCTATGAACGGAAGATAATTTCTTCTTATTTTAATCTCTTATGAATGAAATATGATTCACGTGTGTAGGTTTGGGAGACGGTCCTGAAGTATGTGACGAGTTCCTGTGACATTGACAGCACTAAAAGGACATGTCCAACGTTCAGAGATATCCTCTGGGGAAAAATCCCAACTGCAAGTCCAGGAGAACGTGAAGTGTCAGCGGTAAGCGTCGTTTACAGATTGTCGTAAACGCATTGATGGTTCTTACAAACCAAATGAATTCTCTAATTTTTACATTCCCATCATGTGCAAAAGGTACTCAAAATCTTAAAGAAAGAAAAATACTTTGAGTCGTCCGATTCCAGTAGGATGTATCCTTTGATTGATGTTCCATGGCATCTTCGGCTGGTTTCAAAATCCTGGCAAAGGGCAACGGAACAAGAATTTCTTACAGAGTTTGAAGGGGATTGGCATCTTGAACTTCAACTGGACAGGTTAAACGTGGGAAGGTGGTGGAAAGACAACGTTAATGTCTCCACCATTGTGAATGTGGACCGTGCATGGCACCTTCTCGAAAACAGCAACTCCAGATCCTCCCTCCTGCAAATTATTCGTCTGAATGAACACTGCATGACAGATGTGGGCAACTCCTTCTCGAGGATTCTGGAGTTTTTGGATGAATATGGCGAACATGTCAAAGGATTGGTTGTTCAATGGAAGGATGGTTCTATTTCATGGGCACTTAAATACTTGAACCTACTGAGCTTGGTGTTGAGGATGCCAAACCTCAAAGCACTTACGATCGAGGCAAATTCATATTGCTATCCTCCTTCACGCAAGGAAGATATGGAGACTCTGAAGGATGTCATAGTTCGTCACAGTTTCCCAGAACACTCGTCGATGGAAGTGTTATCCGTCAAAGGTTGCTACTATCCACTTTCATCGATCGTCGCCGAAATTATTTTAAAATGTAAGAAACTCATGAGCGTCTTCCTGAGTGAGGCTGTATGGGAAAAGGAATTTACTGAAGCTTTGGAGGGGCGAAGTATCCAATATTTTTATAAACCTGTCAAACTATCACTGCTTGCAATGCATGGTCCCGATAATCTTGCGTTCCTCAACAAAGAGTTGTTGCCGTGGGCTTCCCAGTTCCCATTTAGGAAAATCATCCTCGGAAGTGATGATTTCGAAACCTGTTCAGAGCGCATCAGTTTCGTAAATCTCTTTGGAAACACGTTGGAATACTTGGAATTGTTTATCGACCCCAAATTTCTATGGACACCTGAAACGTTGCAGTTGCAGCTTCCAAAATTGAAGCATTTAATTCTACAAACTTGGCCGGGTCTCACTAATCTGGATTTTCTCATTCCCCTTCAAAGTTTAGAGCATCTGGAGTTCGCCTACAATTCCTATTTAGTGAAATACAAAAATCCCGAGGACAAGCTTCACTTGATTGAGTTAAATGACTATGCCGCCCTGGAGAAATCGAATGTTTGGAAATGCTTCCCACATCTGCGGACCCTCAAGCTTGATGTTTTTCGGGAGATGTACAATGACGACTATTACGGTGAGGAGGATTACGCATATGACAGATGTTTTAATCAATCGTCCTACGAGTATTTCAAGAGGGGTCAGGATATTACAAAGAAATTTAAATCCACGCTCTTTGTAAGGTAGGCTTGAAGTCAGACTTTCAAGCACTTCTTTAAAGTTACAATGAAAACCTGTTCCAATTTTGCTTCAGCTACAAACATTTGTCCTTTTACTGCGTTTAGGTCAATCTAATTTGTAATTCTATTATGTACGCAGTGATGTTATGTATAACTATAAACTGTAAAATGAAAAGAACGACTGTAGCGCAGTGAATGAATGAATTGAATATGCGTCTATTAATTAAATCCTTTAAGAAAATTGTAATTGTACCTTAAACCCGTTGTTGTCGTACCGACTTGCTTAGGTAATTTTCCATTTTGCAATAGAATTTTTGTGAAAATTCCGTACCCGTTACAAAATTCGGCACAGGAGTGAATAAAAAAAAATTTTTTAATTAAAGCCGTTGCCTGGCACCCTGGTAAAAATTGCAACATTTTTGCAGGACGAGGTGGAATTCCTCTAGTCCTCATAACCGTCCTCATCATTGACATTCGTTATTTGACACCAAATCGGCTTCCGGTGGTACCATTTACCAAAGTTGGGTGACTACAGTTCTGAATCAACTTTCTTGGATATATTAACATTCAATTGGTTCATCGATTAGGAGATAATGAACTTCATGGAGTAGGGTCTGGAGTTGGAGAAGCAATCATTCTGGGACATCATTTAGGTCTATTCGCAGACTTACCTTGAAAATTTGATTTTAATGAAAATGGTTCACTAACTAAAATCCCACAGGGATTACATGGGTTATGCAAATGGAAACAGCTAAAACTAAATAATTGGACATTGGTGAAGTGATTGCTTTCAAATTTTGTCTCTCACAATTCATAAAGCAAAATAATATGCATGATATAGCAACGCTGTTTACTATTCTAGGGAAGTAGGAAAGGTTTTTACATTTATTTTTGTTTAAAAGTTATGCAGCTCATTTGGAAAGCAATTCCCAGCGTAATTGAGAGATTGTTTGAATTGATGAGAAAATGCGTAAAACAGTTCAGTTCAGCTTATAAATACTTTGAATTTGACTTTATTCACAATTATGGAAATGAATATGTAGTTCATTTAAACATTCATAAACTAATTATGTTTAGTCTAAAATCTAAACATGCTTTTAGGTAAACTGTTGGTACACTTAATTCATACTTATCAGTAAATATAGCTACTACTATTACTATGATCAATTATAGTACATATTAGCTACACATATTTTCATAAAATATCATTACAGGTTTATTAGTGTTAATAGTTTTGGGGGGTTCTCTAGGACCTCCAGACAAGTGAGCGACTGAGACTAGTCCTAGTCCCACTCCCAATCAGGTCTGGTCTTAAACTTAAAATCCTTTTTGATTGTCTTACCTCTCTTGAAATACTTGAAAGTTGTTTGGCTTTTATACTCATAATCATCAATCCATTCCCCATTATATTTATCGTACCACATATCGTAAAACTTCTCGTGCACAATTACCGTAACGTATCGCAATTTAGGAAAAACTGTCCAAATATTAGACTTCTCCAACTCGTCAAATTCTTTTATCTCAAGCAAGCAATAGTTCTTGTCCTTGCAATTTTTGT
>JAHZMX010004040.1:0-19283 GCA_027743895.1 Seira musarum
CCTATTGAACTTGGCAGACATTTAAACAGCATTCTGAGAACAATTCTGTCCCCCTTAACCCTTTTCAGCTACGTCGTTATGGCTGTTTAACAGTTTATTTGTACCTGCCTTTACGTTGCGTGTTCCAATTTACATTTGGTTATTTCCTGCCTGGCGTTGGGTAAATCGAAATATTGGATGAGGCGCATGCAATAAGAAGCACTAGTAAGTAGTTTACCTAGATCCACAGTGATTCAAAATTGTTTTTAAATCCCTCTGTCAAAGGATTAATATTCGGTACTGCATATATATGAGAGGTTTGTATAAGCAGCAGAAGTTCGTTATCGTTTTATGGGTGTCATGAAAACAAGCAAGAATTAATGAATATTTGCTGATTCATTTTCCTCAGCTTTGCTCAAACGTATTCGCATTCCTGGAATAGCTTGCTTCGTTCGCACATTCTAGGCCTAGCATCGATTTAACCTTTTGCATCAAATCTATTCTCAATTCTTTTCGATGAGAAATAAACACTGAGCTTGGTTCACTTTATAATATTTGCAAGTAATCAAACATCAATGACTAATGACACATTATAAGAGATGTCACTCAATTCATTTCTACGTACTCATAATTAAGGTCATCCGTATTAGATTGTCGTTTTGAATGAAAAATACACTAATTAAAAGTAATATTTTATTTTAATTCACATTATGTTAACGTAGTAAATGCATGCAACGCCGTTACGCAAGTATGTAAAAAATGGATCCGTTTCTGACGATTTAGCTTTGACATAGAAGCATGTGTTTACCAGTTTTATGGACACGCAAAAATTAAATTGCATATGAGATGACTACCACTGCAACCAACTACAAAAACAATTCACGTGAAACTTTCCACGCCAGCAAAATCCATTATCGTGAAAGCAACGCCCACTCAAATTCCAAAATTCCGAGAGAAATTGAAGTTTACCCAGTAAGTCAAGTCATCGTAATGATCTCAGATAGGTAATGGTATTAAATTTAAAAAAAAGGTCTTTAAGTTGAGTTCCGTACGAAATGCTCAAGTTTTTGTTTTTTCGTAAGCTAATCAACAAATTCAAAAGTCAGTTATTGTTCCATGTTGATCAACTATCATGTACTTACAGCATCTACACATGCTTGTTTTTATAAGGTGGCTAGAAACTTAGGGGTAGACTGTGAAGAAAAAATACAGCAAGAAAGTGTTCAGAATGACGGAAATGTTTGTCTAGCTCTGCATAAATTTAGTAATAAAACAATTGACATATAAGTATGCATGTATATTATGTATTAGCTATAGTATGTATGTGTAAAAATGTAACATGTCTCATATATTAATGAGGAATTGGACGACCGTATGAATTCTAAGAAAATGCGTTTTTATGCGCCTCACCTGGTCACCTTGCGTCGAAAATTACATAGGTGCTCCTTCATTTCACAATTTCATATTATTTGTCTTTCGGGAGAAAGGAAGCAAAGTTCTGAAGAATGACGCTTGTTGCAAAATTGGTTGTGTTGTGCCTGCTTCATGCTGTCTGAATGAAACTTTTTTGTCCTTGAGTAGCTGATGTAAAAAATTCCGCTGCAGTAGTTTGATTTCGACAAAATACTTGAATCGTGTCAATGTTAATTCATGATTAATGAAGGCAAAAACGAAATATACAAATTTGATGACTTTTTCTAACAGGATTCTGACAATCTGAATTTTTCGTACGTCGGCTTTATTATTGCCGTTTTTGGAGCGGTTCCATTGATCGTTGGAACATTTGTTGAGGTTCCTGCCTTGTGGGAATGCGGCCTTGGCCTCACCCTAGTAGGTCTTTTCATAGGAATTGTGTTCTGGTGTACTGAGTTATGTGCTGAAGCAAAAAAATTTTCGCAGAAAAAGAATCAGTTATCTTCCAGAGGTTAATAATATTTCTATATAATATGCATGCAAATGTAAATGAAATTAGCGTGAAACGGAAATGAGTTTTTATCATGTCTATTAAATTTGTTTAGGAAAAATCGAAGACAGTAACTTATTACAAGTCCCGGATCGTAAATTTGGCAATGGCTTGGACAGCCGACGCGGTTCGTTTCAAAGTGACAGCGTTAGTCTTATCGGACCTATGGGACATCATACTCCTAAGCACCTTCAACAATTTCCCGCTCACATTTCAGCCACTAATGTTCGAACGGGTAGCAGACTTTCTATATCGCAACATTCCTCGTCAGACAAGTCTGATGAGAGTTCGTCGGGAACTTTGCATTCTCATCGGGCTAACGGCCATGTGGCTGGAGGAGGCGCACTGATTTCCCACCCAGTCCCAAAGTTACTGCTGAGAGGGACAGGGAGGAAGGATGACGGCCGTGTTGTCAGTTTAGTTCAACCTGATCCTGGTCTGGATGATGATTCGGACTCTGATGCGGAGACAGTCATCGAAGCTCCCGCTGGAAAACCAAAAATTATTCAAGTTCAAAGTTGCCAAGAGAAAGGGAGACAATCTCCAAATGCAAACAATCTTCTAACCCCAACTACTCCGACTAATCCTACAACCCCAACAACGTTTACAGTAGAAAATGAGACCGTTCCACCTTTAAATCCACTAGCGGCGCACCATAGAACGATACGAATGCCTGTTATGCCACAGGAGATTGACAAACTTCAAAAGTGTGAATGTGGCCGCTACCTCCTCACAGAAAGGGATAAATTAGTTGGTATTCGACTTCCTGGAATCCATCGAGGCGGCAACAGCATGCCTGCAACTGCATACAACTCACCCTCCCTTACAGGAATGTCTAATACTGCTGGTACGGCTCCTGCAACACGAAAGGTTTTTTCCAAAGGACAAGGGACGTCTGGTTCTCAATCTGCCGGTGAATTAGCATTGGTGCAAGACTCTACTGGCAGCAGTGAAAATGACCTGTCCAGTCAAGGCACAACGCCCATTTCTACTGAACATAAAATTATAAACGTAAATTCTAGCGACAAGCCTGATATGACCTCAACCTATGACGAGAAAAGTGAGAGTTCAGGAGCAAACGTGCCTCCTTCCCATCAACAAGAGAGCGTAGTTCAAGTAGAGCCCGCGCTAAATTCATCGAATCTACTGAGAAGAAGTGAAAATACGGAGGAAGATAACGACGAAAACGAACCTACTTTAAACGACGCAGTAAAAGACGATGAAAAAGATGAAGAGTTGAATAAACTCCTTTCGGAAATGACTGCCGAGGATGATAACAAATCAAGTACGGTTATGGATAAAGATGAGAGTGACGACGATGAATTTGAAGAGTCGATTGCAAAGCCCGACCAGGTAGCAGCAGCACTGGATGAAAAATCCATGGAACTGGTGACAGAGAAAGGGACTAGTGACGACGATGGTAACCATGAAAATGAAGCAAACACTGGTGAACTGCAGCAACTTCACGAGCTTGATTCAACATCTCACCATCCCCCAAGGCCTACTTCCCTTCCACTTCCGGTAAACAAATCTGAAATAAAGATGATGATTACTGATAATAAACATGAAAGGTCTACTCAGGTGTCGACAATGATTGATGAAAATATTGAAAATTGTGGTCCAGTGACAGTAATGATGTCATCGGCTTCATCGGCATCCACCATCGTATTTATGGGAGAGGAAGCTTCCAATTCCACAGAGCAGGATAAAAAATACGAGAGAAGCAATAGCAATTTGGATGATAAATGCGATCCAGAAGAAACTTTTACCAAACTACGCGACGGAGATGATGAAAATAATGGCTTCAACAAAGATCCTTCTAAGGAACCTCGAAACCGGCAAATGTCTTTGGAAGAGCTTTTGGATAGAATAGAGCGCAAACAAGATAGTGAGGTACTTGCCGTCGTAGTGCAATAAAAGTTTTTTTTAAATATGAAAAATCGATATATTATTATTATCGCAGATTTTTTACGTATCGAACATGAAAAGTAATTGTTAAATTGTCGTCCCATCTGGTTCTTAATTTAGCGAATCATTTCAAGAAACAATTTTTAATTGGTAATAAAAAGACGCGTACTCAAATGTATTGATGTTCCAGATTGCTTTACAATGATAGTTTTAAATCATCATCATACAAAAACACTCACATCTAATCTGCTATTTCACGACATGGAATTGTCACATGAATACGTATCTAACGTACACAATAAAAATAAACTATGTAAAACTATATTACGGGACTTAAAATTGCTCCATTTTTAATTAAGTTATTTTTATTCTTTCCACCAATAAATTGTTTTAATGGGGTACCTAATCAAGTTTGCATTGAACGACTCGCCACGTTTAATCCCATGCAATACGTGAAATGAAATCCAAAATCTCCAAGCAAGACTTTTTGAATGGATATTCAGGAACAATATTTTCAAATACGTAAATGATCTGAAATTTTGATTTTTAGCTTGTTTTTATGGTTCTACCCAATGATCCCCACTACCAATTATCCCCACCCAATTATCCCCACTCCAATTATCCCCACTAGCCAATCATCCCCACTCAAATTTTCCACCCCCAATAATCCCCACTGGCCAAATATCCCCACTCCAATTTTCCACCCCCAATTATTCCTACTGGCCAATTATCCCCCAAGTTTTCCTCCCGTTAATTTTCCCCCTCCAATAACAACCAATCGCATAAAACTCCAACTGATAATTGGAGGGGTAAATTAGACGGGAGGAAAACTGGGGGGATAATTAGCCTGTAGGGATAATTGGGAGTGAAAAATTGGAGTGGGGATAATTGGCCAGTGGGGATAATTGGCCAGTGGGGATAATTGGTTAGTAGGGATAATAGGTGTGAGGATAATTGGTACTGGGACAAATTGCAGAGGGGATAATTGGGTGATACCGTCTTGATGTGATAAGAAAATTATTTTACAATTTTAAATGTCAGGCACTCAGTGTAAGCGGTAGGCGTCGTGTTTACATTAATTTATCACTTACGGATTAAGCGGATCTATAAATTGAAATGAATATAAAATCAAATTCAAATGATAAAATATTACTTCTGTATATTTACGAACTCGTACTTAAAATTGACAGTTTTTCTTTTAAAAGGTGAACGTGTATAATTTTCTTGCCATCTTTTTATTAAATTAAAATTAAAACATTCTCGCCGTCTGTTTTCCACCCTAATTCGTTTCTCCTTAAATTCCTTATCTTTAAGATGAATGTCCATCATGAAAAATAAGGAACCTGCCGCGCCGCGGAACAGGGGGGACGAGGGGAAGGTATATTCCTATCCTTATAAAGTATGAAGATTTATGTTATATTCTGGAATAACCTAAGAGAAGTAGGTACATACATACGAAGTGTTTCCATGAAAATCTGATGAAAAACCTGAGCTCATGGTTTTTTCAGACACTGGAAATTATTCTGCTCAATAAAACGGTGTTAGTTAAGAAAGCTCAGAGTTGATATCATTCCCAAAATGGTCTCGGCCTAGCACTAAATTGTCTCTGCCTGTCAAGCCAAAATGTCACTTCCCACGATTCTGTCTAAATTAGAAAATTCATTATAATTTTTTTTCTACTTTTTACTCTGGGATGGGATCTTGCAAGGGCTCAAAGAAATTTAGTCCCCAATTCGATTCTACCACCAACGGCATTCCATGATTTAGCTCCAATAGGTTATCATGATCAAGCACTTATTAATGCACACAATCTAAATCTCAATTTATAGTTTCGAAGAATAACAATCCGTATAGCCAGGTCATAATCCGTATAGGTTATTGTTAACTGTTACCAAGACAGTATGTTACGCATACCATAGAAGCAACTCCCTGCAAGCCTCCGCAACGATGCTCACTGCCATAAATTGATGTCGGTAAATTGAAACCAAAATTTTAAATTGATATATATTTGATTTTTGGTACACAGTTTCATAAATTACTCTGCATTTAAAAAAAGCCCTTGGCTGTAATAAAAATGCAGAAAATCATTCATGCAAAAGTAGAAGTAATGCATATAAAGTATTACCTACTCCAAGTATTCAAGCGAAACTTATAATAAGATCCAAAACATGTACATATGTACTATCAAACAATCTGGTACAATGTTTAAAGCAATATCAAAATTAAATACATGATTGACAAAATGACGCACACAAAGCAATAGTGCTGGATGAGCTCGGAGGAAATGTACTCATTGGCAAAGTAAGAAGTAATCATCCGCAAACTCATCTTATCTTTGCTTATGTTTTACAAAAAATAAGAAAATTACCCTATTGTGTTATATAAACTATATAAACTACATTCAAACATCCAAGGTGTAGAGGAATCATTTCGATAAGCTTAAGATTATGATGATTTAATTCAAACTCGGTCTGTTACTCGGTTACTCAAAGCCAGCTTGAAGACTCTGACTGTCTTCAAGCGTACAAAATTGTGTAGTTAAGAATGAAACTTGGTAAAGGATAGATTCAATAAAAAAACTGAATAAAGTACCACAAATAATATTGTAGTACATAGTAGAAGTCATATTACTAGTTGGGCAATAATGTTACGTAAAAGCGGATCAAAGGCACCGGTGCGCAAATCTAATCCCCTCTCCTGCTTTGCATTTTTTACGGTTGAGCTGCAGAAATAAAGTGGTAGTCAGTTACAGAACTGATAATTTTCAAGAGCATACATAACACTAACACTCAGTTCTTACCTTGAACGTAGACCTGAGCAAAGGAGGGAAAACATTTGGTGAGAATGTGACATAGTTTCTCAAACTCTTGAAGGCAAGCTCATAAATAAATTGGGATGAAGACGTGTGATTATCATAAATATCTTATAAATGTCTTTACCGCAATAAGCTACCAGCAATCACAAAGTAAAATCTGGTGAGCTGATTCAGAAAATCATAGTAATCCACTTAATACGGCTCACGCATAAATCATTAATTTTGTTCTCTAACTGCAAAGAATTAAAGATTTGAATGCTGAGCTAAAGCTCTGCGTCTGCACTTACACATAAATAGTTTTTATCTCTTGTATCGTGGAGGAAGCGTGCTTCCATTTTCATTTAACACCTCCTGCATTCATGTTATTGACCTTTTTGAGAGGACGAGGATGACGACGACGAGCTGAATTACGACACGAGTACAAAGCGGAAGGCTGGTAGGTAGCTTAGGTATTTAAGTTGGGTTTGCAGTTTGCAGCACTCGAGATGAGATGCATCATGAATCGATTTTGAAAAAGCAAACAATTTTAGAATCTTTTGATGATGATGACGATGATGGTCTCACTAATTTTAGAGGTCCGTTGTTGATGAAGTATGCTGCTTGTGCGATTGTACCTGATTATAATTTATAACAATAGACTCAGACTCAGCGAGCGACATGCTGATAATCCGCATGGATAGCCGCAGGTAATTTTATAAACTGATCGTTTCAATGCAATGATTTTGTACGGAAATTACATGAGCAAATAAATATTGACATTTTCAATGAGCCGTTCAATTTACAAAATTATGACCGGACAGAGGAAAGATTTTAAGGTTGGGTGAGGCATGTATGAAGAAATAGGCACGAATCTAAAAGCAATAGAAAAAATTGGACTAACTTAAACGTTTCGTTTTTTATCCAATTCACGAAGTGAATGGACTTTGAATTTTTCGTTGAATAATGCTTAGCGCTCAATCAATCTTTTTCCTCACGTAATGTATGTTACGTAAAAATAAAAGAAGTTATTTTTAAAACTAATGGATCTAGTAAACAATGGAAGAACAAGAACGAAGAACAACAATGTACTTATATGTACAATGATGAAGTCTTATTAAAACAAGTTACAGTTTCTCACACTCACACTACGACTTTGAAAATTATTATCTGAAGTACCAATGAATAAATAATACCTATAAGCTGTGAGTTTTCAATTCACATAATGAATCCGACTACTTCTTTTTATTACTACTACTAGCTTTTTTACCGGGGAAAAATAACCTGAAATGATTCTCTGGCTTTGTGATTAAAATAGACTGTTGTTGATTCGATGATTATAATGATATGAAGAGATGATTCTCCACTTTTTATGGGAATGAAAGACAACTACAAAGAACTGATTTTTTTTTTCTAAAGGAAAAGCACATCCTTCCTGGCTTGATTTTACCTGCTACTACCCTGGGCCTATACCCTATACATATGTAGTGAAATGCTATTTAAAGGGTTGCACAACACGAATTGCGGATCGGGTGATACCGGGTCGTTGATTTCAGCGAAGGAAGAAAAGTGTGCACATTCGATGGTACGTACTCAGCGAAAATGGTTTAACACTGACATATAATGACTGTTTGAGCATTTGAAAATTATTGTGGGCCGTGGCCGTGAGTGCAATACAATGTAAGTTTCAAATTTCACAAGAGAATATACTTTGCGTAGCCGTAGGAAGTCAGTTGATTAAACGCCGTCGAGGAGAGGAGTCAAGTCGTTGTCGATGGTCTAAGGTCTTGTCTTAGCATAAAATCTGGGTGGTTCACCTCGGGTGCCAAAGTGTTTTTGCTTCAAAAGAAACGTGTCAGCAAGATTTTATTATCAAGGTAAAATTTTGCGATTTTGTAAATATTGAAGATATTCAGCATTTTAAATTTTTGTGCTGAAGAAATTAAGATTTCTACCTTTTTGAGGCTGGGTTTTCTTTCTGGTGTATAAAACATCTTTTTTTTTTAAAAAATATGCAGTCGTTTTAGGTATTAAGAAGAAGAAATGAAACCAGCAACAGAAGCGCTTTTGTTAGTCGTGGGAATTTTCGGGATATTCCCACGAACTCGGGTCTCATGTTTCCCCAGTTCGGGTACAAGTGGTAGTACAATCCAGCTAGGTCTCAGCCGAAGCAGTAAAACGAACGGGAATGAGGTAAGCACATTCATAAATGAACAAAGAAAGTTTAGCGGATTTTTGAATCTTAATCTTTTTAGAATTACACACTCGTTCAGCTTTAAAAATCGTTGAGCTAAGTATTCATTCGTAAGAGGTTATTGGATTCTCTTGACTTCCTCCATTTCTTTATCTTTTGTATCATACTACACATTTTCTTCTTCGGTTGAGCAGAATATTGAGTTCAAACACCGAAGAATGGTACTTCCGTGAAAAAAAGTAGATTTCGATCTTGTTTCTATTCTCTTTTGTACTTTAGTTAGATTGAAAGAATGTGCCACTTCCTTTTTAACCTTTTTATTTCTGTTTTTGTTCCATTTTTCTCTGCTGTTTAGTATGCCACACACCGGCCTTACAAAGCCGACTTTGATCTGTTACGTGTGTCCGAACGCTCCCAAGAGCTGGCGATGCCCTTAATTTTCAGTAACGATTTAGATGGGGATAAAGATGCAGCAATAAGAATACTTACCTCCGATCCTACTATGCGCTCGCGAAGAAAGCGGCAGATTCCTATATCTCATCAGGTTCAGTCCTCCTCTCCAGACCATTTTCAACGTTTTAACCTTTGCCTTCCCCATTTTAATACTAATCCCATGTGTCGACAGATCTTTTTTGGATTGAATCCCACTTTCGGAAATAATGCTGCTCCTAGTCCCCCTCCTAATAATGTCGTTGGACAACAGCAACAACGTCATTCCGCTTTGGCTGTGCCAGCTTCTTCTCCAGCCTTTTTCATTCCTTCTTCTTCTCTTTCACATCCTGCTGCTCTCAGCATTACTCCTGCTGGAGCGGCCACTGTCAATAGAAATGAACTTTCCATTCTCGCTAATTATTACCAGCCGCAAGAGTTGCCACCTCAGAGCCCACCCCTTCAAGTGGGAATCTTTCAAGGACCATTACCCGCTCAAAGGCAAAGGCCACAGCTGGATGGAATCCACACAAACTACCCTTATCCATACCCACCTACCCTGGATGTTAGCCCACAGTCTCCTGTGGTCCCGGAATCGGTTGCAACTGGAGACAATAACATCAATGGTGTGACGACTGATTACCCAATGGAAGGTTCCACCGATAGTACCCACGTAGTATCTGAGCAGCAACAAGGAGGTCAACAACAGGGCGATCCCGCATCAGGTTCATTTCCAGATAGTCCCGCTCATCTTCAAGAAGGACAGTCGGGAAGCACCCAAACCACGGAAGCTAGTAGTACAGCTCCACCAGCAGCGGTAAGCCTTCCTGCTGCTGTAGGAGGACCTTTAAACGACCCAGGCTTTACCCAACAACTTCAGCTTCAAGAATTAGCCATGCAAAAGAGACTGCGGGAAAAAGAGGAAGAAATCCACCGTTTGAGATCTCAGTTAGAGCAAGCCAACCTTCAGGTTGTTTCATATGAGCAGGAAAATTCCATGATAAAGGACCAATTTCAGAGATCGGAAGAAGCAAACCTTAAACTAAGAGACCGAGTTCTTCAGCTTGAAAACACCAACCAGCATTTGCAAGACCAAAACGGACAACTGCAGCAAGCCAACACGGAACACAGGCAGGAGGCGAATGCTGTAAAAGTTGCACTCAAAGAAGCAAAAGAACAATTGTCAAATATGCAACAGCAGAAGCCAGCCTCCGAAGAAGCTCTCCAGCATAGGAAGGAAATTGAAGGCTTTCTTATCAGAATCAGAAAATTGGGCGAAGAGAGCGAGACCTGCAAACAACAAGTAAAATTATACCAGCTCAAAATCAATTATATTCAAAACCAACAACGCGGAAAGGACAAGGAGCAAAAGGAACAGAAGGAGCAGAAGGAAGGCGAACAGAAACACGTAGAATTTCAGGACGATGAACTTGACCCTGAACTGAGCAGGATGGACGCTGAAATCGCTGCTCTACAAAAAAATGCTGAGGAAGTTGCAGCTCAAATTCAGGATCTACAGCCACCATTATCCAGTGCCATTCCTGAATCTGCAGTACCTGTCCAGGTGGCAGAACAAAAAGTTGTACCCCCACAAACAGTTGAAGTAAAAAATGAAAGCGAATTTCCAGGCAAGATCGGCAATGCTAAATATAATTTAATCGTTTGAAGCTATCAAAATAAAACTATTTGATTATATACATAAATTTCAATATACTTATTTGCCGACAGGCGAAGCAGTACAAGTACCACAGCGTCCTCAGCAACCAGAGTCACCTCCACAGAAAACTGTGGCTACTGCGGAAGAAATCGGAAGGGGCTCAACTTGGGAGAAACCTGAAGGTTTTTAAATCGTGAGTCAGGCGGATTTTAAACTTCAAGTATTTCAACATAATTTTTGTTACTTTTTACAGTGGAATCATTATATAAAGTACATGTACAGCCTTGAGACTTTCTCCATTTTACAATTTTATGCATATACTATATATAACTGGCCGTCACACAAAGTGATAACCCAAACTTTGCTCTTTGCACTACTGTGTATGCTGAAGTAAGTACATATAATGATTTCACTGTATTTTCAAGATGCGTAGTAGTCAAAATATTTATTTATCAATCGTTAATTAATTAAGTTTGCTATGACGAGGAAAGCACAACCTGCAACCATTTCTTTAAACCTATTTCTTCGTCCTTTGGATAATTATTGCAATAGCTATCTTTAAAAATGCCTACACAGTGGCGATACTAACTCGTTTTTGACAAACCTTCCTACTACTTCCATTACTCAACATTAACTCCACAAATTTTCTCAACACAGACATTGACATATCGCAATCATTCTTGTGTTACATAGGTTGTCAATAAATGTAAAACATATAAGATATAACAGACACGCCGTTAGAATTGGTTACTTTTCAAAAGGCATTGCATAATGCATTATCAACCTTATTTATACAACTCTGATGAAACCTTTTGTTGCAACACATCCAATGAATTAAATCAAGGACATGGATGTAGAAACTAAGATATACCTACATTAAATAAGAAATTCGGGCAAGGAGGTGTGATAACTAACCAATGATTTCACTTTTTCGTTTTATATCAAGTATATCTGTTCAATTGGTTCCTGTTAACAGACAACTGTCTTTTTTAAATTTAAATCCTTTTGGCTTCAAACATAAGTATCTACGCTAAGATGAAGTTGGTGCTAGTGCTTATTTGTTGTGCTTTCATAGGAATCCTGAAAGGTAAATAAAAAACGTAATTTTTTAAATTATACACGTCAGATTACTTTGGGACATCTATAAATGATTTCGGTTTCTTCAGCATATCCAGTTGAAATTGAGATGCGGCTTTTACCATTTTTTCCTAAACCGGATACTAAAGGAAAGGAGTTTCCAGCCGGATGGTGGGACGTGGAAGAAAAATTACCCGTTCGTCCAAAGTTTACAGGAGTTTAATCTGTGCCAGAAAAGGGAGATGTAGAATGCGAAAACTATTGTGTGTGTAGTAACTTGAAAAAGTCAATTGTATACTAAAATATTAAATGTTTATTTTGGATTTTCAAAAATGAAACATTTTTCTACATAGTACGATTTTTATTTTGTGCATTCGTCTGAAATTTGAAGGAGAACTCAGAAGGGGAAGAAAAAATACATCCTCACTTGGCATTTAATTTAGGCATATATCAATTTATAAAAGCATTTTTGCAATTTAAAATTGGTGTCGATGAGCGTTACATTTTTTTACAATTGTTTTATAAACTCTCATAATTGCAACAATGAAATGTGTTGACCGATTTACAATGGACGCACTTGGGACACCCAAGAATAAATCCTCAAAGTAAGAATACATTCAATAGAGTATCAATTGCGACCGTCATATTTTTATCTACGATAAACATGAGGAAATTATATATACATTATTTTTACATTTATTTTACATGTAATTGGTACTTACATAATACAAATTAGGGAGAAGAGATATAATATTGCTACATCGATATATCAATCAACATCGTACATGCTTGCTTGCTTCATGCTAGGAAAGTGTAAATCGTGGAAATACTTGTTCTTCGTACCAAAATTCCATAAAAGCCCGTTGGAAGAAAGGCAAAAAGTAAATAAAGTAACGTAGAGCGTAATAGTAATAACAAGGAAGTTAAAAATATAGATTTTAATCTGGAATAAGTCGTTTGAGCTCCTCCTCAGATGCAGGGTCGCCTTGAGCGTAAAAGCGAAGGGCGATTGCAGTCGCTTTCAAGCCTCGTATACTTCCCGATGCCTTTAGGAATATAAATTTGATCCATTTAAAAAAGTAAGATTAATTTAAATGGTACTTAATGATATGTGAAACGTAATAATAATAATACTTACGGAGGACGTGATACTCATGAAATTGAATAGCTTTTTCAGGAAGATCATTAGCGGAAGGTACTGTCCATTCGGCATGGACTGTCGAACTTGATTAGCAGCCATCTGTAAGGAGTTAATAATTACGATGAACTTTCTAAAATTGCTTTCTAAAAAGAATGAAATAATATGTGAAATATTGGCAAACAAATTATCTTGTTTCTGTGAAACATACAGGATTATCCATTATGAGATATGCAAGAAGCAGGGAGATATAAGCGGCAATCAAGCTATTCTCCATATGTTTGCCGGCAGTCTGAATTAGTTTGTCAATTGTATCTTGCAACGACGACCCTTCTACATCTTGTGAATTTTTGTCCTGTGAAGCATTTCCACTGTCACCCTGGCTCGAGTTTGAATCGCCGGGTCCTTTTGTCAATATGTTGTCTGTGTTGTTTTCTTCCTTCTTCGCAGCTCTTTCCCGACATAAGAACATCTCAACGAAGGCATCTAAAACGGGAATTTCCTCGTCTACTCCAGAGTCATCAGAAGCAACAGAAGAGGACGAGTCAAGGACACGGTAATTTCCAGCAGAACTTTTCTGAACGGTGGAAAATTGTATGGCGGAGCGACAAGCACGGCTGTGCTCTACGAGGTTGAGAAGCATACATAAAGACTGAAAAAAATTAAAGTAAATTAAATTAATGTAAACGATTTTTTACTCATTAAACACATGTATATCATTAAACTTAATGACCATTAAGTAGCTTACATGCATCAAGAGATCAAAAATTTTCTCGTCTGGGAAATAACGACCCATTTCGAAAGTGGAATGAAGACACAGTTGTAAAAATCCGTCCATAGCTAGTAAGATTTCACTTCCAAGAACTACGAGTTAAAACATTAATTCGCATTATCAATGCGCAAAGCATGTACAATTTAAAATTCAATCCACATAAACAAATTAAATTATGCTTAGATTCTCCCTTACCGATGCCCCTGTAGTCGTGACTGAGGTTGACGAGTACTCTCAACACACTAAATAAGATTTCTCTCATCACAGCAGCAGATTCAAGCTGCATATTCAACTGGAGAAGGGTGTCTTTGCAGAATCTGAACAATTCCACAAAGATTTTAGGACTGGCCTCAACACATTTTTCCCTCAGTGCTCCACCATTTGGGGTTTCAATTTCTCTCACACTTTGCCCCAGAAGATACTTTTGATTGTCCTCATGGTTGAAAGTCACTTGTTGCAAAACTTGGAGACACCGATCAACCTTTCTGAGCCTCTCCAGCGCTCCTTCTGTCCATCCAAATTGCGTTAGTTCTATTTGTGCGTACCTTAATGACGTTTCGACTTCATTTACGATTGAGTCTAGGCCGCCTAAGGCCCTCAGTTCATGTTTCACCCACTCTCCAGCCCGTTTTGATGTCAAGTGAAGCAGAGTTTCAAGGGCGAGTTCAGACGCCGTTATTCTATCCAATTTTAAATGGGTAGCGTGGCCCCTATTTTTCATTTCAACGCACAAGTCCAGCACCCTTTGTCGATGCTTTAATGACTCCAAACTCTCTTGGGAATCAGGTTCGTTACAGTCGTCGGCTTTACTCAAAGCAAGGATTAATTTAAGAGTATCTGTGTCCAAGTCCATGTTTAGCCTGTCCTGGCTCAAAACAAACAAGACCAGCGCTGCCAACAAGGCCAACTCTGGATGCTGAGGAGAATCATGTAATTCCCTGCAAAACTCTGCGACTGTTCCATGTGCGCGCAAATGCATTCTGAACGATGGTTCCATGCATCTAGTAGCTAGCGTCACCGCTGAAAGACATCGTATATTCATGGTATTTTTACTCTTTAAATTCTCGAGAATGTACTGCACGTCACCGTCAAATTCATGAAACTCTCCAGATTCTTGAAGTTGATGAACAGCTTTCACATTTTTTACTCTTACGTTCCTAAGGGTGTTGATAACCTTGTCGTCGTCTTCTTCTTCGTCGAACTCATTGAAAATGCTACCACTTGGTTGTGTACACTGTTGTCTTTGCTCTTCAGGCACCGCCTCCTCTTGACCTCCAAACTTGTGTCGATACAATGCCAGTCTTTTGCTGCTACCTTTGGTTTGCGAGTTGGTGTCATTTCCTGTATTCACACCAAACGTTCCTTCCCCATTTTGAGATTGTTCGCGTGCTCGACTTTTGAAAATCGAAGCTTTTCTCGTGGTAGGAACAAGAGGCGCTTTGGTGATTGCTGAAGGCATCGGTGGAGGAAGTAGGGCAGGATTTGTATGGTCTTGCTGCTGCTTTAAAACCGAATCTAAGACACTTATTGCTTCCTGTTTAGCACAGGATGACAGGCTATTGAGAGGAGCAGAATGAGCGTGTTGCTGTAACGATTCAAGGGCACATGAGGAAAAGTGTTGCATAGAAGACGTCTGGACCTCATTCTCGCTGAAATCCTGCTGGCTGTGTTGTTGTTGTTGTTGTTCATGTTCCTGTTGGGCTGAAAAGTGTGGATCATGTCCAGCCCCTGGCTGAGGGCAATTCAGCAGATTTCGCATGGCATAAGGAGACGAGTGAATGTTGAAAGGCATTTGTTGTTGGTGATGGTGTTCAGGATGAGAATCTCCGTATTGAGACTGTTGTTGCTGTTGATGATGATGGTGCATGTCCATGGAGGAATGATGATCATATTGAGCGTTTTGTTGCTGATCTTTGTGTCCACTAGGCATGAATGCAGACATATCAAACCTACTAAATTTTGGTGGACTCTGATGACTGCCATGATGACTTTGTTGACTCGAAGGTCTTGATCCCGACCTGGAATGGACTTGCGGAGAGTGACTCTCATCGTCACCAAAGTCCGTCCAATCATCAACCAAAATGGAACGAATGTCATTTGCCTTTGGTATATTTTGCTGCTGTGGAAGTTGTACTGACGACGACGGTTGTTGTTGGGAGGATGATTGTTGCTGATATTCTGCATCCATATTACCGTTATAAAACTCCTGCGGTTCCATACGTTGTTGCTGCTGGACGATCAAATTTTGCTCATGGCGATTAAGATCTACTTGTTGCTGCTGTTGCATTTGCTGTCGAAACTGCTGCTGCATGTACGCCTGGGCAGCAAAAGCACTCAGTCCTTGGGGTATCCCACCGCTGTTTCCTCCACCGCTCAGATTCACTGGAAAACCCTCCCCCTGACTCTCTTGACGTTGAGACTGTTGCAAGAAAACATTATTGAAGTCAGTTTCAGGTTCTCGGGGCTGCTGGGTTTGATGTTGCAATGCCGGGTTATATGAACTGGTTCCATTGTCTTCATGTTCCATTGAGCTCAGCATTTCCGACAGTTTTTTAAAATCCGCATCATCCTCCAATTTTTTTATGATTTCTTGCGCAGGGGCTGGGGCAGGCGATTGAGATACTACAATCGGTTGAGTTTGTTCTATCCCAACCATCAGGTCTGGTGGAGGTGGACCTTGATACATGTCCTCAGGCTGTGGAAACGTCGTTCCATCAAAAGAATTCCTCAGTTCTCGGTCTAAACTAGGCATAGTAGAATCCTCTTGGCTATCTTCAGACGTGTCCGCCCCGCGCCTTATCGAGTTTCTTGTGGTTCTTCCAGATGCTCTTTGAGGAGCAGATGGTGGTTCTACTGAAGGTACTGCGGGTTTTCTACCTCTCTTTGTTTGCTTTGGAGGCTTTTGTTCTTCCGTATCGAATTCCTCAATTTTCTTATTTTTCGATCCTGGTTTACGACCTCTTTTCTTGCCCTTAGGACTATCACCAGTTGCAGTTGGAGGAATTATTGGTACGGTAGGTGCTTCCGCAACAAACTTTCCTCTGTCTTTAAATATTCTGAGCTTTATTGGAGGCGAAACAAAATTTGTGTCTGATGTGGACCCGGAACTGAGACTGGTTTGTGGTGGGCTGGATAAATTCTCATGCTTCTTATTTCCATGCTTCTTATGTTTCTTAGGCTGATGGTTCCTATCTACATAGTTTGTATTTGTATTGGAAGGAATAAGGGGACTGGAAGGAACTAAGGGAGGAGGTGGAGCAAGTGCCGGCATTAAGTTTCCAATTTCCGGTCTGATTGGTTTGAATTGTGGACTACTGCCGAGTTCCACTTCCATCGGTCCACGAGACTTAAAAAATTTTCTAGGTTTATAAACCGTTGTTGCAGGAGTATTGGGCGTTGTGGGCATACTATTGCTGCATACATTTGCAACGACACTGAGCGAGTCTGTCTTGCTTGCCGCAGGATCCAGCCTGGCACGTTTCTTGAAGGAAGAATATTTTGCTTTTGGCTTTTTCTCCTCTGCTACAAAATGAACCATGACGACAATATTACAATGTAATAAAATTAGTATGAAATCACTGCGTAGAATAATTTGTATTTGGAACTCCATATGAACCTGTGTCTTCTAGCGATGTATAGGGCCGCGCAATACATACTGGCCTGGCTCCTCAAAAACCGTAAGCCGTGGAAACAATTTTTTGTGTTCTTTTTAGTTGCGAAGACAAAGGCTCATACGAAGTTTTTCCTCACAAGCGGTCATTTTCTTACCTGGTGGTTCATTGGTTGCTGTACTTCTTATGGAGGTAAATGAAGCAACACCAAATCTTCCAAGACTCCCGGCTACCTTACTGTTGCTACAAACTTTTAGTAACTTGTCAAAGTGGTTGCCTGCCCCAGACTGGGACCGCTTCCCAGACTTCGAATACTTTGACATTTTGAATTTATGGAACGCTTAACCTACACGGTAAAGTTGGATAGGTTAGAGCTGCAATTTTCACGAATCAAGTTGCAATTCATGTATCATTTTTGTGCCTGATTTGGCATTATTTGTTCTTCAAACACCAGTAGCTAAACAGCTAAATAACGAAGTTTTTCCTCACAAGCGGTCATTTTCTTACCTGGTGGTTCATTGGTTGCTGTACTTCTTATGGAGGTAAATGAAGCAACACCAAATCTTCCAAGACTCCCAGCTACCTTACTGTTGCTACAAACTTTAAGTAACTTGTCAAAGTGGTTGCCTGCCCCAGACTGGGACCGCTTCCCAGACTTCGAGTACTTTGACATTTTGAATTTATGAAACGCTTAGCCTACACGGTAAAGTTGGATAGATTAGAGCTGCAATTTTCACGAATTAAGTTGCAATTCATGTATCATTTTTGTGCCTGATTTGGCATTATTTGTTCTTCAAACACCAGTAGCTAAACAGCTAAATATCCATTTTTGAAAAACGATAATCCCTCGCTTTCAAATTTTTGTCAAATGGTCAATTTTTGTATAATTCTCATTAGAGATTTTATCAATGTTTACACTGGAGTGTTGACATTCATTATGATTCCAGCTGTTGTTTGTGTTGCTGATGCCGCGTATTCGTAGTTTCTGCTGCTCCCAACACATTCTCCAGAAATACATCCTTTTTGAACTTCCGGTTCCGAGAGCGAGCAATATTTCCCAGAATACAACTACTTACATATATACAACCACTAGCTAGAATCGAAACACTTTAGCTTTCAGCATTTAAAAACCTGAAAAACACAGCGCACAGGTTGCAGAATTTGAATGATCAGATCCGATCCAAGTTGTCTTGACACTTGACATGCTGACATGGCATATACCCAACGAATTCACTTTTGTTTCTTCTTTGCAGCAAACAGCTAATCTTGGCAATCTTGCGCAATATTCGACACTTGCGCTAATAATACAACTTGTAATAATGGACTCGTAATCGGAGAAACTGCAGTAAAAGTTGTTAACCACCACGTAATTAATTTTTCTTGCAAAAATAAAACGCTAATAAATTGTAAAAAATTGTTGGTGCAAAATGGGTACACTTGCGACTTGAACATGAAAAACACAAAAACGAGCACTAATTTTTGGTGAATGCAGGCTTATCTTTGCAGCAGCAGCTTTAAATCTTTAATCAATAACTGTGAATGAACATGATTGTGATTGTGAGGACAAGACAGGAAAGTAGATTATTTTAATGCGGACTCGTGTTGATGACGACCATAAAGATGTATATAGTGTGATCGTAATTTTTTTTTCTTCTTCATATATGTAAATGTATCCCTCTTGTCGCATCAATATTTTTTATTATTATTTGCAGCGTTTGATTTTTTACTTATTTTCTTAGCTTTATGTAAACCCTTTTAGCTTTT